>JBBPMJ010000311.1:0-37940 GCA_038090255.1 Austroboletus niveus
TCTCACTTCTGCCTGATTCTCAAGTCTCAGCAGAGAACGACTAGGACTTCTATAGGACATTGTGTTGCCTTTGAGGATACACTGGGACTAGACATTGCACAAGTGTAACAACATGTGTATCAAATGTCACAAACCACAAATAAAAAAGGCACATATGTACCTTTGAGAAATATTGATTGAATGTGTTTTGCCAATGATTCAACCCTCTTTCCCTCACTTGCTTGAACAGTACAACATACCACCATTGGAAAGGGTATGCTGAATCTTTCCAAGTCCAGTGTCCATGAGGAACTATCTCATCGTGTTCTTGTGGAATCCATGTTGACTGGAAGACATAGGCATCATGTATGTGTTGATACTGGATTGGACTTGATGGACAAACTCTGAAGGAGCTCCGAGATTTTCTGGAGTTGTCTTGATCAAAGGAGAACTGGTGGGACTTTGGCTTTAGCAACTCAGAGTGAAGTGTTGTGCCCTTGTTGGATCATTGGTGATCCCAGATTTCAGAGAAGCAGGAATTAAGATGGAGCACAAGAGAAGTCCAGGTTGTCTAAGTTGATAACTAGCTAAAGTACAGGTAACATGACAGGAGTATATATATGGAGATCAGATGCAGTGTACAAAAGCAATGACAGGGAATGTAAGTAAGCAGAGCTGAGGAATGGAGATGGAAGAAAAACATAACTGAAGCTGTGTGAACACAGGATCAGGGAAATCTAAAAGATGAGACTAGTACATAAGGAGAACAAAGCATACCATAACTAGAATGTACAAAAAGTGGAGTACCAGAGTACCAGAGGAACAGGAAAGCTGTCATATTCCAGATTCTTGCTAAGTTCTCTCCACTCCTTCATGTATATCATCTCTGCTATTCCACTCCTATGTCCTCTGCTACTCCATATCTGCTTTCCTCTTTGATTCATATATGTTATGTTACATTCCCCCTTGTTCTCTTCACAGTTTAGTCTCCATTTCATCACTGTGGTGCTCAGGGTAAGGCACACAGCTCCAGCTGTGTGACTGACCAACACAGCAGTGGTACTTAGTTTCCTCTATCACTCTGACCCTGACTTTACTACATTCAGACTTTGACCTCCATATATAAACCCACTGTATTATGTCTTAGTTCCTCAGTTTGAATATCAACTTAGTTCTGTTCCCTGTCTCTTCTCTGTCATTGAGCTCGTCAACAAGTTCTCTCACTTGAGTCTTGATGACTCTTCTCTAACCTCTGGTCACTCTGTATCTCCACTTCACTCCCCTCATAAATTAGGGATAATGGAACTGAACAAGGGTGCATCATATAAGGTGAAGCCAAAGTCCCTATTCCCACCGACCAACTCCAGCACTCTGAAGTTCACTGCCCAGATCCTGATGGACCCACACTTAACAGTATATTCAAACTCATGCTTGTCCAAATTCTCATCCCTTCCCTCCAACAATTGACAATCACCCATGGCCACACATACCATGCAAACATGATCTCAATCATGAATGCACCAGGCCTCTGACAATGAGTGCACTTTGGCTGCTTCCCCACTATACCATCTGTTATCATTCTTTGCTAGTTCATGTCATGGACCAGCTGTCATCAATGAGTTCTGCAGTTTCTCTGCCCATCAGACTTTTGCTTCCACATTGCAGGCACCTCACCAACTAAGGTCTCCAACCCCAGGTGCTCACATCAAAGAAGTCACTGATGAAGGCAACAAAACAGACAGCTCCTGCACTGAACAGCCCCTATCTGGCAGTTTCAACACACCACAGCCCCGTCATTCTTCTTCACATGACAACAAACCATCAGACCACAATTTTGACAGGTTTAACTCAGATGAACTTAACCTGCCAGATGACAATGACAATGACTATCCCGCTGGTGGTCCCCCAGGACCCAGTGATGACCCCAACCCTGGCAACAGGCACAACAGTGATGAAGACGAAAATGAAAATGTTCTGGTCCTGCAGGATGCACTCACCAATTTGGCTGACACCATCCACAGACTATCACACACCAATCACTGTCCTGCTGAGTCTGGAAGCCAGCGGATCAAAGTTCACAAGCCTGACCAGTTCAACAGAACAGAGCCTTGGAAACTCCATATGTTCCTGGTTCAGTGCAAGCTGAACTTTCAAGACTGGTCTAGGGTCTTTAGGATGGACCGCACCAAATTAACATTTGCACAGTCTTACCTCAAGGGCATGGCCCTGGAATGGTTTGAACCAGACCTCCTCAACGCTTGTTAAATCTGGTCCCACGGAGGTCCAGGTACTAATCTCCGGAGTGCCAGAGGTGTACAGTTTGAAAAGCAACTTTGGCTTCACCTTATGTGGTGCACCCTTGTTCAAGTCTGCTGTCATTAATTTATGAGAGGGTCAGAAGCTGGAGGGTCAGAGAGTTGGAGATGAGTTGTCTAGACTCAGGTGAGAGAATGCCAATATGAGATCAATGGCAAAGGAGTAAAGCGGGTGATTAAATCAATATTCAAACTGAAGTCTAAGCTAAGGGTACATGGGTTTATATATGGAAGTTGGAGTTCCGAAGAAGAAAAGGCTAGGGTCATAAAATGGAGAATACAAAGGACTACTACTGTGCTGTCAAGTCACACAGCCAGGGCTGTGCTTCCTTGTCCAAGCACAACAGTGTAGAATGGAGGCTAACTAAATAGCGAACAAGGAAGTATAAGAATGTAACATAAGTGTAACATACAGGAATTGAACATAGAATCAGATACAAAGGAAAGGACGAGAGATCAGGGAAGACTTAGCGATGGAATGTTCCAACTCTGGAGTAAGATAACTGGAGGTGGTTGTATGACCTTGAAGATGGCTGGAGGGGACTTGGTTGAAATCTAGGATATGACAATGCTGTAGAGCTTTGAGCAGCTCTAGGTTTATATTCAATTCTTTTACATCATTTGGATGCTTTGTACTGAAGTTCTTCCATCTGTATTGGATACTTGGACTATTTGCTCATAGTCAATAGTCCTCCAGACTTCTTTCTTATGCACCAGTCTTCTGGGTATCTGTTCCTGCACTCTGGACTTACCTGCGGACTTCTTTCCCATGCACCAGTCTTCCAGACTTCTGTTTTCTGTGCTCTGAACTTACCTTAGCAACTTTATTCTTTCACTATAGATGTTTTATCTATGTTTTGGCATATGTTTGACATATGTATACAGTCCTGGGAATGCCCGGACTATAAATACTTGTACTTAGCTATGTCTAGGAAAAGGAGGGAGAATTTCCCACCTACTACCTATCTACTTTCCAAAGACCTCTCTCCATACTTTCACAGAATACATCTACTTTCCACACTCCTCTATGACCTGTTCATATCAACCAACTTCAGAAGACTGCTCCTATCACCATTTTAATACTCTGGACTTCCAGAACCCATCTGGATAGCCTGGACTTCTCAGAACTTCTTCCCAGACCCACTAGGGACTTCTTGGGATAAAACCCAAACCTCGCACTCACCTACTCAATACCCTGGTTGCAACCACATAGCCAGACCTTGGTCTATTTAATGTGGAGGACCCTCAACTCCATTCTCACTGGATGGATCATTACAGGGGCTTTGTGATTGAGTTACAGATCAATATCAGTCCTCATGACCCTATCAGAGATGCTGAGTATTAGCTCGACAACCTTGCAATGAAGGACACACAGTGTATCAACAAGCACATTGTGGAGTTCAATCAGATAGCTTCACAAGTCTGCAGCTATGGAGAAGATGCACTCCATCACCATTTCTACAACAGCCTCTCAGACAGAATCAAGCACAAAATCTCCCATGTCAGCAAGCCTGCCACACTCGCTGCACTCTGTCATCTCATGCAACCTATCAACATGCATTACTGGAAGCGTAAGTCCGAGATTAACTGTCAGCAGAAGCCATCAGGCAACAAATCCTCTAACACCAAATCTGACAATAAGTCCTTCAATAACAAGTCCAGCAGCTCAAAGAGCAACAGCTCTAAGGGCAAGTCTGCCACCACTTCCCCTGCTCCTGGTATCTCTGGTACCTCCAACTCTCCTTCTAAATCTGATCTCTCTTTGAAGCTTGGCAAAGATGGCAAGCTAACTGCCACCAAATGCAAATGCCGCTTCAATAACAAACTATGCATGTTCTGTGATCAAGGCAGCCACATTGCTAAGGACTGCCCATGATTGATGTCAAAGGCATCCAAAGTGCATGCTACCAAGACAACTCCAGAAGCTAAACTGGAAGCCTCTTCTAAGGTGAAAAAATAGAGTGTGATCTCCATGGCTTTACACAGCCAGATGGTCATGTCAACTCCAAATGTGCAATCAAGGAGCTCCATCTCAACATGACCACTCTTTCAGATTCCTCATCGCTTATGCCCTCTGTCTCTCTTGTATCATATGATCTCCATCCTTTCCCTGCTGTAGAGCATCAAGTTACTCTAGGTTTATAAACAGGTCTGATTCATCATTCTATGGTTGCCTCCATCACTCTTAGGGTCATCTCTGTGAACCCCAATGCCTTTGCACATCATCTGGGCAATATTCCCATGCTCAGGCCGACTTTCCCGCACCCTGAAGTACTCTGGCCCATATTCCTTGCATCAGTGCTGCAGCCCTGTACTTTGGCAGACCATTCTAATCGGTAGATAGCTTTGGGTAAGGTTTCCCCACTTGCACCAATGATTTCCATACTCTGGCCAATGTTTTCTTGGTGCCAAAGTGGTGTTCCTGTACCTTGGAGCAGTTTCTTGCACCTTGGGCTTTGTTCCTCAGTTCTTTTTTCTTATCATGAACACTTTAATTACCTTTTTTAGTACTTCTGCTTTTACAGAGTCTTGGGAAATGCCTGGGACTATAAAAGAATATATCTAGCACTGTTTAGGGGACTTTTCCCCCTCCCAAATATCAAAAATCACTATTCCACTCCTCCTTTCATACTTTCCGACTTCCCTGACCACTTTTCCATCTTTCTGACCAACTGACTGACTGCCTGATCGCCTGAAACCACTTGGAACATCCTCTACACCTTCAGACCTCCCAGAAAACCACTTTTCCACTCAGCCCTTCAATACAGACCCACTAGGAACCCCTTGGGACAAATCCCAAACCTTGCATTCACCTACCCAATATCCCTGGCTGTACCAGCTCAGCCAGGACTAGGTCTATTTACCATGTTAGTAGACTCTGGCTCCTCCAACTGTTTCATAGACACCACTTTTGTGAATAAGAACAATCTTTCCACCTACACTGTCCCTCCACTTATGCTCTGACTCTTTGATGGCATGTTAAATTCCACCATCACTCAAGCTATTGACTTCTTCATCCTCTTTGAAACAGGTGATATCACCCTGATGACATTTTATGTCACCCCACTGGATGGCTCCTGTGCTTTGGTTCTTGGACACAACTGGCTTACCCACTACAATCCATTGATTGACTGGCTCACAAGCAGTATCTCTCTCCACTCTATTTCACAGTCCAGTCCTGCACTCCTGAGCTCACCCCTGACTCCTAAGGCATCTCTACCTCCAGTTGCTCCATCTTCTGATCTGCTGCATTTCTCTAACTGCAAGGCTCCATCCATTGCTCTTATCAATGCTTCTGCATTTGTGCTGGCTTGTTGCCTACAAGGTTCTGTGCAGTTCAGCATGCACATTCAATGCCAAGAAGGTGATCCCTGTGCCGCAGCTACTGAATCTCCCCAACAGATCAATCTCTCTGGTGTTTCATCGGAATACCATGAGTTCTCTGATGTGTTCAGCAAACAATGGGCAGATACTGTTATGCTCGACATAGTCAAGTGTAGGCCTACAGATGTTCGAGGGCTTACTGTCGCTATACAGCAAACAGGATGAGGGGGCCTGACAAGGGGGTTCCTTGACAGGGAGGCTAAGGCCATCATAGAACTAACGATGAGTCAAAGGGGGTCCGCTCAAGGGTCTTTCTTGGCAGAGGTTCTGAGGATCATTGAGGATCGAGAGATCAATGAATCTAAGAACATCGCAGAACTAGCAACAGATCGAGGGTATGAAGGAAGCATCCACTCAACAGTAGGACAAGGACTGAGGGACCAAGGGCAACCAAGATACTAGGTAGATTGCAGGAGGTCTAAGATAGCGAATACACCAGAGTATTGAGGGTTTATATATGTGAGCCAAATGGTTAAGGGTAGGTAAAGGAAGAAAGTGAGTCAGCAATGGAAAGCAATGGAATCATGAAGAAGCTGAGTCACTATGGAGTGGATGTGATGGCATTGGATAAAGGTTGGTAATACAGTTGCAAATGAGTCACACTAAATAAGTAAGCGGTAATGAAAAAGCAATGGTAAAAGAAAAGGACCCAAGTGGGGCTTGAATAGCAAGGGTCAAGGTCCTTTGGTGTAAACAATGAGTTAAACATAAGAAAAAGAAAAGAGTGGCTCAATGAATCATAACAGATACTCTGCCCTCTCATCATGAACATGACCTCAAAATCGATCTTGAAGAAGGTACCTCTCCTCTGCTTGGCACCACCTACTCTCTCTTCCATTCCAAACTTGAGTCTCTCTGCACCTTCTTAGATGAGCATCTCTTCATAGGATTCATCCGACCCACTTCTTCCACACATGTCACTCCAGTTCTCTTTGTTCACAAGAAGGATGTTTCTGTCTGTCTTTACATTGACTTCCAAGGACTCAACAAGACCACCAAGAAAGACTGCTACCCACTTCCCTGCCATCTCCAATCTCCTCAACGCCCCAAGCTGCATCAAGATATATTTCAAAATTGACCTTTGGCATGCATACCACTTGGTCTGTATCACTGAGGGCGATGAATGGAAGACCACCTTCTGCATGCGTTATGATTCTTATGAATGGCTTGTCATGCTGTTAGTGTTCCAGCAGTTTGTAAACACTGTCTTTGCTGATCTTTTGGATGTTAGCATCATTCTGTACCTCGATGACATTCTCATATTCTCTGAAGACATGGCCTTCCATAAAGAGCATGTCAAGGAAGTTCTCCACTGTCTTCACAGGCATGGTCTTTATGCAAAGCTCAAGAAGTGCAAGTTCCATACAGACTCCATGGAATATTTAGGTTATCAGATGTTTCTATCTGGCCTAACTATGTCCCTGGATAAGGTCCAGTCCATTCTCAACTGGCCCAAACCTCAGAAGGTCAAGGATGTCCAATCCTTCCTCAGATTTGCTAATTTCTATAGGCAGTTTATCCATAATTACTTCGAGATCATCGTTTTGCTTACCTGCCTCACCTGCAAGGGTATTTCTTGGCAATTCACAGATGCCTGTTGCTCCACTTTCCAGGTGCTGAAAGATACTTTTACTTCTGCTCCTATTCTTACTTATTGGGCTTCTGATGCTCCGATTATTGTAGAAACTGATGCCTCCAACTATGCTATCACAGGTATTCTTTCCATGAAGTGCTTTGATGCAGAAGTTCATCCTGTCACTTACTACTCTCAAACATTGACCTTCCTGGAGCTCAACTATGATACCCATGACAAGAAGTTGTTAGCTATCTATGAAGCGTTCTGCACCTGGCAGCACTACCTCGAAGGCTCCATGACTCCAGTTGATGTGGTCACTAACCATAAAAACTTTGAGTACTTCACCACCACAAAACTCCTGATCCACCAGCAAGCCCGGTGGTTGGAGTTCCTCTCCCAGTTCAATATGATTATCTGTTTCCACCCTGGTTGACTTGGTGCTAAATCCAATGCCCTTACTAGATACTGGAATGTCTATCCCAAAGAGGGAAATAAGGACTATACTCAAGTCAATCTGCACAATTTCTGCCTCATTTTCACCCAAGAGCAACTCACTGTGTCCCTACAAGCTACATACCTTGCATTCCCCATCCTTCACACAAGTATGCTCTTCAATCTCAAGAAACTCCACAGTGATATTCTCTCTGCTCTCCCATCTGACCCTCTTGCTGTGATCCACATGACCAGCCCAACCCTTCCTCCAACCCCATTTCCAACACTCCCTCCACTTCCTGCTGGACTGTAGATGCAGATGGATACCTCCATCTTGATGGCTGCATGTATGTGCCTGACATTGATGACATCCATCTCCATGTTCTCCAGTTCAAACATGATCATCCTCTCTTTGATCATTTCAGTCAAAACCACACTCTGGAACTTATCCACTGCAAATATACCTGGCCAGACATCCATACCTTTGTCAAAAAGTATGTATTCTCTTGTACCACCTGTGCTCATGTGAAAGTTCCAAGGCACAAGCCCTATGGGCTTCTTAAACAGCCCCCCATTCCTGAGAAGCCATGGAATTCCATATCTATGGATTTCATTGAGCAACTCCTAGGCTCCTCCAGTCATACCGCTATCCTTGTCATCATGGACCATCTTTCCAAGCAATGCATCTTCATCCCAATAGAAGACAAAGTGACTTTCCTGGAGTTGGCCAAACTATTTCTACTCCATGTGTTCTCAAAGCATGGAGTATCATCGCACATCACTTCCAACCAAGGTTTCGAGTTTGTAACTCACTTCTTCCATTCTCTTGGCAAAGTGCTTGATATCCATCTTCACTTTACCTCTGGGTGTCACCCCGAGGGTGATGGACAGACTGAGTGGATAAACCAGATGCTAGAACAGTATCTCCATGTTTATTGCAATTATCAGCAGGACAATTGGGCTGAACTCCTGCCTCTCACAGAGTTCACCTATAACAATGCTCCAAATGCAACTACTGACATCTCTCCATTCTTTGCTAACAAGGGTTATCACCCCAACATCTCCATCCACCCCAAATGTGATCTTACCTCCATCCATGTCAGAGAATACTCAGTTGACCTTGACTCCCTCCATGAATTCCTCCATGAAGAAATAGCCACAGCATAGAAGCAATATCAAGGACCTGCTAACACAAAACAATTTCTGGCCCCTGACTTTAAAGTTGGAGATCAGGTCTTCATCAAAGCAAAGTATTTTAATTCAACTTGTTCATCTAAAAAGCTCTCCAAAAAGAATTTAGATCTGTATCCGATCATTGCACAAGCTGGCTCTGTCTCCTTCATGCTCTGCCTTCCCAACTCCAAGAAGTCTGTTCATCTGGTCTTCCATGTCTTGCAACTTGAATCTTTGGTTCCCAATAGCATTCCCAATTACACCCAACCTCCACCCCCTTCAGTTGAGGTTGACAGCAAAGCTGAGTATGAGATCTCCAAGATCCTCAACTCCAAGATAGACTGTCAGTGAAAGACTTGCAAGATCCTCTAAGTCCATTGGTCCGGCTATGAAGGTACTGATGAAAAAACCTCCTGGTTACTCATGATGGAATTAGATCATGTCTCTGAACTTGTCACAGAGGTCCATCTCCGGTATCCAGATAAGCCTGGTCCCCATATACCTTGATTCTGTTTTCCTCTGCTTACTTAGATTTCTCTCTGTCTCAGTTTCCTCTATTTAGTTAATCCACAAAATATCTCCATATATGACCTCTGCTATATTTCTTTGATTTCCATTTCACTCTGTCTCATTTTCATTGATTATCTTACATTAGAACAAGAGAAAGAAAAAGTACAAAAAGAAAAGATTACAAAAAAGAAAACTACAAGTACAATGTCCTTAGGGCCTTACTGCCCACCCATCTCTATGTCTTCTCCTTTGATGTCCACTTTATCTTCAGTGCCACTCTTCTCCACTTTGATCCCTTTCTCCTCCATCTGGATCTCCACCTCTTCCTCTAACTCCTTCGAATCCACCACCTCCACCTGTGTCCCCTTGGACACATGGTTCTTCATCTTCCACCACATCACCAATACCTCCCTTTCATACCCCAGGTTGCACACACCTGCACAATGTTCTGCAGTTGCATGTGCTGGTTTTCTTGGTTGCGCTGGTGATGTGCTGCTTCTTCAACCCCAATGCCTTTGGGCCTGCCTTCTGCTTTCTCAGCACCAGCTTCTCCACAACCTCAACTTCATTGTCATTGTCTGTCAGCCACTTGCATCACTGCTTGATGCTGACACACATCATGCACAATGATGCCTTCCTTCCTGGTGATAGCACATACTTGATATTGAGGTGGCAGCATCAGTAGCATGCATCTGGTGCATGGTTGATCCATGGCTCAGCCACCTTATCCTTCTCCTTGCCCTTCTGGTGGGGTTTGGGTGGCCCAACTGGCAGCGTCTGCTCATCCTATATTGGTGTTAGTTTAGTTCATGTTCAAGGAGATGCACTCATCCCTGTGTCCACATCTGTTACCTCTGATGCATTCTCCTTCATGTGGTGCTCTGCCACAACCTTCTCTATGTGACACCTTGCGGCTTCCTCCTTCTCGCATTTGTGATGCTTGGCCTCTTCTGCCTCACACCGCACCTGCTCTTCCTCCTTCCAATGCTTTTGCATCTCCTCTTGCACCTGTCAGTGCTTCTCTTTCTTCCGTGCCTTCACATATTGTCGCTGCTCTGCCACCTTCATCTCAAAGACTTCATTGTCATTGTTATCCTCCATAAGACATGCGTTGTCCCACATGTGGATGTTGGTGATGTTGGTGAGTGTAGCAGACATGAGGTAAAAAGAGTTAGTGAGTCAAAGCATGCAACTTCCGCCTTATATGGCCCCTGTCAGCAAATTCCAACTCTGCTCCACAATCGCTTAGACAACACTTTGCCATCCACTCTGTGCGCACACTCACATCACATATCCACCCTGTTACAATTTCACTTACCATTCAGACAGACCTAGCTGTCACTTTGACCTTCAGGGGTTCAGGCCTAAGAGGGGGATACTGTCATATCCCAGATTCTCACTAAGTCCTCTCTGCTTCTCCATATATATCATCTCTGCTATTCCACTCCTATGTCCTCTGCTACTCCATATCTGCTTTCCTCTTTGGTTCATGTATGTTATGTTACATTCCCCTTTGTTCTCTTCATAGTTTTGTCTCCATTCCATCACTGCAGTGCTCAGGGTAAGGTGCATAGCTCCAGCTGTATAACTGACAGACATAGCAGTGGTACTTAGTTTTCTCCATCACTCTGACCCTGACTTTACTACATTCGGACTTTGACCTCAATATGTATATAAACCCACTGTATTATGTCTTAGTTCTTCAGTTTGAATATCAACTTAGTTCCATTCCCTGTCTCTCCTCTGTCATTAAGCTTGTCAATGAGTTCTCTCACTTGAGTCTTGACAACTCTCCTCTGACCTCTAGTCACTCTGTACCTCCACTCCACTCCCCTCGTAAATTAGGGACAACAGAACTGGACAAGGATGCACCACATAAGGTGAAGCCAAAGTCCCTATCCCCTCTGACCATCTCCAGTGCTCTGGAGTTTGCTGCCCAGACCCTAATGGACCTGCACTTAACAAAAGTGGAGGACAGAAGTGGAGAATCAGAGGGTTAGAGTTGGCTAGGATTAGATATATGACAGTATGCTACCTGGATTCCCCAATGAATAGTCAACAATTGTCAAATTATGTGGCATCACCACCAACTAACAAATATGATGAGTATTTCCCCTGATTGATAAGATGACATCTACCTGGCAGTTTAGAGAATAATTTACTTTCCTGTCATAGAACATTTTGCTGTAATAATCTGGCTTTGCATGCAAGTTGAAGGTTGTCCCATCTGTTGCAAAAATGCCATTCTGCCATGCAGAGCACATTTTCTCTTTGATGTATGCTCACACCTTTCTTATCATCCATGAATTGATCTCAGGGAAAAATATAAACTCATTGTGCAGGTCAAGGAGAGCAGTCATAGCTCAGTGAGTGTAGTTGTTTACTGTATCCATGCTGACTCCTGCCCACTCTGCAACATCATCAGCTCCACTTGCATTTCCATAATGACCAGCATGGTTCAAGAAGATGGCAAGTTGAATTGAAACAGATATTTGTTTGTTATGTGATTAACTTTGGAAATTTTCATGACAACTGATGTGCAGCAGAATGTCACTGAAATAATGGGAAGAACTTGTACTTTCTACTGAAAGTGTCAAGGCCTGTATCTTGTGTCATGCTCAAGAATATGAAGCTGGGGTGCATGAGGAGCAGATTCTTTAGGATGCTCCAAAACCCTTGCTTCTTGAACCTCTTCCATCAGCACTTTAATCAGATGATGAACAGATTTAAATCTTGCTAGGTTGTCTGCCATTATGTCTTCATCAATATCTGATATCCATTCCATCTCCAGGTCAGAGATCAGACTCATCAGACTCATTGGTGAGAACATCAGGCTATGAATGCTATTGCTGTGAAGGTCTATATTCATTAGCTCATTGTCAAGAAGCCCAGTGTCTTCATCAAGGTACTGATTTTGTGCTTTTGCTAGGGAAATCAGAGCTTTCTCAAGGGCTTCCTGAAGATCTCCATGGATATCCTGTCTGTCATATCCCTAATCCTAGCCAACTCCGGCCCTCCGATTCTTTACTCCTGTCCTTCGCTTTCCTGTTCCTCCAGTACTCTGGTACTCTGCTTTTTGTACATTCTAGTTATATTATGCTTTGTTCCACTTATGTACTAGTCTCATCTTTTAGATTTCCCTGATCCTATGTTCACACAGCTCTAGTTTTTTCCTTCTGTCCCCATTCCTCAGCTCCACTTACTTACATTCCCCGTCATTGCTTTTATACACTGCATCTGATCTCCATATATATACTCCTGTTATGTCACCTGTACTTTAGCTAGTTATCAACTTAGACAACCTGGACTTCTCTTGTGCTCCATCTTAATTCCTGCTTCTTCAAAATCTGGGACCACCAATGATCCGACAAGGGAGTAGTACTCCACTCCAAGTCACTGAAGCCAAAGTCCTACTCCATTCTCTTTTTGTTACGCTTGATGTGGTCAAGTATAGGCCTGCAGTGGTTCAAGGGGCTTACTGTCGCTATACAGCTGACAGGACGAGGGGGCCTGATGAAGGGGTTCCTTGACAGGGAGGCTAAGGCTGGTGTAAGACTAACGTCGGATCGAAGGGGGGTCCGCTCAGGGGTCTTCCTTGGCAGAGGTTCTGGGGACCATTGAGGACCAAGGGATCAATGGGTCTAGGGATGTTGCAGGGCTAGCGATGGATCAAGGGTTTGAAGGGAGCATCCACTCAATAGTAGGATGAGGACTGGGGGGTTCGAGAGCAACTCCAAGATACTAGGTAAATTGCAGGAGGTCTAAGATAAGGAATACACCTGAGTACCAAGGATTTATATATGCAAGCCAAAGAGTTAAGGGTAGGCAAAGGAAGAAAGTGAGTCAGCAATGGAAAGCGATGGAATTGCGAAGAAGCTGAGTCACTATGGAGTGGATGCGATGGCATCAGACAAAGGTTGATAATACAGCTGCAGATGAGACACACTAAATAAGTAAGCAGTAATGGTAAAGTGATGGTAAAGGAAAAGGACCCTAGTGGGGCTTGAACAGCAAGGGTCAAGGTCCTTTGGTGTACACAGTAAGTAATTATAGGGAAAATAAAAGAGGGGCCCAACGAATTGTAACATTACCCCCATTGTATGGGTGAGACTGCAACGAAACCTTAGTAGTCACTCCGACAAGATCCAGTCTCATTGTTGTCAGCTTTGGCACTGACAAAGAATTCATAATCGTCTGCTGCCAGTGGAGAAGGAGGGGGAGTGGGGACCTGATGAGGGATCCAAACATTGGAGTGTCATTCGGATGGGATAGGATGACCACAGTGTGAAGAAGGGGAGCATGAGAAATGGGGGGACTGGTGTGTGAACGAGTCCAAAAAGGAGGATGCGAATGTGCAAGGGGTACATGGGCACATGGGGCATGCTCATTGGGGGTGTCCTGGGGATTGCCTGTGGCAGATGGGACATTGATAGAAAGGACAAAGGGGGCGGTGATGTCTGAGGCAGTGGCATTGATAGCATGCTTCATGATAGCAGGGGTGGTTGGGGGGAAGGGACCAGACTCCTTGATTACCAGCCCAGTAGTCATTAGCACGATCTAGGGCTGCGACTTCTTGGGCAGAGAGTGGTTCAGAAGATGCGGACGGAATAGAGACATGGTTGTTGCCAGTAGCAGCAAGGTTCTGGAGATATTGATCGATGTTGATAATAAAGTTAGTCATGTCCAACTGATGCATCAGCTGGATGAGGTCATGCTTCAAGGTCTGATGGAGGTGACAGATATGAAGGTTTGCCAATGCTTGAGTGGCAGAGGCAGTGGGGGTGGCAGTGAAGACAGTGATATGAGAGTTTGTCAAGAAGAGACAGTACATGAGAGCAAAGGGGGAGTGAGGCTCCATGTGGGCATCAAGTGCCATGGCGAGACTGGAGTCTTGGAGTTTGGTGGCAATGGCAATGGTGAAGTCATTATCAAGGGGTATGGGGTGGTTGGGTAAGGCGGCAGGGAGTATGGACAATGAGAGGCAAGTGGGGCAGTTCGAGATCCGTTGGATGAAAGGAATGGATATAGTAGTGGGAACGAGGGTTTCAGGGTGGGTCCAGCTAAAGCCAGGCCATGCAGAGGGGATGCCTTCCACATCATTGCAAAGGCATTGGATCAGGGAGGGGGGAGGTATGGGGATGGGTGCATTGTTGAGTTCGAGAGGATTGTTGGTGGAGGTGGTGGTGGACCAGCCAGCTTTGGTGACATCAGAGGGAACATCACTGGGAGCAGGAGAGGGTGTGGAGAGGGTAATGGACATGATTGTAAGGGGTGTGGTTTGGTTTGAGATGGAGGAAATTGAGTGACGATGTTTATAGTCATTGAGGAGGGGACTGGAGTTCCATAGGTTCCATTTGGGTTCCCAGGAATCTTCTTCGGCAGTGTATCCCTTCCATCAGATTAGAAAGGAATGGGAGGATGAGGGTCCACAATGGCATATGATTTTCTTGATTTCATATTCTTTGTGTCCATTGATAAGATTGGGCAGTGGGGAGGGGTAGTTCAGCCTGTGAACAGGGTTTTCACAGTAGGGAAATAGGAGGGATGCATGGAAAACTGGGTGGATTTTCCATAATTGTGGGAGGTGCAGTTCATAGGTGATGGGAGATAGCACCTTGACAATGGTAAAGGGTCCTTCACATTTCAGGGTGAACTTTGGGTTAACGATGAAGCATTTGAGGTTTCTGGCTTCCAGCCAGACTTTGGATCCCTTGGTGAAAGGGGTAAAGGAGCGGTGATTTCATGATGCCATAACCTGGCAAGTGAGTTCATGGGCAGCAAGAGCCTCATTGCAAGCAGCAACAAGGAATTTGAGGCGGTCCTCAATGGCGGGGATATTGGAGTTGGTGATGACCAAGGAGAGGGCATGGGGTTCATATCCCATCATGAGATAGAACAGGGTCTGTCTGGTGACAGAGTGGGGGCAATGATTGTGAGCGAACTCAGCGTAAGGGATGAGTTCAGACCATGTGGTGGGGTTACTTCTGCAGAAGATATGGAGGTAGGTCTCGACTTTCTGGTTAACCCGTTCGGTTTCACCATCAGTCTGGGGGTGATACGTGGTGGAGAGTGCAAGGGAATAGTTGAGAGCTTGTTCCAATGCTTTGGCAGAGGCAGAGGCAAACTGAGGGCCTTGGTCGGAGATAATTCTATTGTAGAGACTGAATCAGAGGAAGACTTTGTGGAAAAAGAGGGCTGCGACCCCTTTGGCGGTGATGGTTTTCTTGATAGAGCAGAGAATTACCCCCTTAGTAAGGCCATGGTTGACCATGACCAAGAGAGTATCGAAGCCTGAGGACTTGGGAAGGTCAGTGATCAGATTGCATGAGATTTTTTGGAAGGGGCAAGTGCAGGTGGACCAGATGGGGATGAGTGGAGGGACAGTGAGATGGGTGTTGGCCTTGTGTTGCTGACACAAGGCACAACCTTCGACGTACTTGCATACGTATTGGGCGAGGCCTGGCCACCAAAACTCAGTGGTAACAAGCTGGCAAGTTTTGATATAACTGGGATGACCAGCGGTCTCATGATCATGGCAGCACTGGAGGATGGAGCACTGGAGGGATTCATTGGAGGGAATGTAAATGTGTCCCTGGAAAGTAAGGATGCCATCTTGGTATTGCCAATTGGAGAGTCGAGACCGAAAGGTGGGGGGAATGGTTCCATCAAGGGATTGGAGGGCCTTGAGAACAAAGGGGTCCATCTTGAAATGAGACGAGATGTGCTCCTGGAGCATGGTGTCGACAACATTAACAAACAAGGATGAGGGAAGGAGAGTGACTCCTTTATTGTCAGTGTCATCTGAGGGAATGAGATCAGGGTGGTGGAAGAGGGCATTGGGACTGGCAAGGAGTTTACTGGAGATGTGGATCATGGTCAGATTGAAATCTGTGAGATTGAGGAGCCAACAGGCTTGTCGGTGATTGAGATTCTGTGCTGACTGGAAGTAGGTCAGGTTCTTGTGGTCCATGAAGACTTGGACCAGGTGGGAGCTGCCATGGAGGTAATGGTGACAGGATTTCAGGGCTCGCATGATAGCAAGGAGTTTCCGATCATAGATGTCATAGTTTCGTTCTGCTGGTAAGAACAACTGAGAGAGATAGGAACAAGGATGCCAATCCCCATTGGTATCTGTCTGGAGGAGGATAGCGCCAGAGGCAAATTTGGAGGCATCCATTGCAATAGCAAATGGAGCCGAGAGGTTGGGGAGTTGAAGAACTGGGTGGGCAAGGAATAGTTCTTTGAGATGATCAAAGGACTTCTGACATTCAGGGAACCAGGTCCAAGGACTGGTCTTCTTGGTGAGATCAATGAGGGGGTGAGTGATGGAGGAGTAGTCTGGGATGAAGTGATGATAGAAGTTGGCGAAGCCGAGGAAGGAATGGACATTGCGAAGTTTTTCTAGGGTGGGCCAGGATGCGATCCCATCAAGTTTGATGAGGTCCATGGCAAGTTGACTGGGTTTGATGATCATTCCTAGATATTCAACTTTCTTGATAGCAAAGTTGCATTTCTCAAGTTTGAGGTGAAGGTCGAGTTTCTTCATTCATTGGAGGATACACTTGGTTTGTTTAGTGTGGGTTTTCTCATTGGAGGAGAAGATGAGAAGATTGTCCATGTAGATGATGAGCCATCCTTTAACGATCATATCATAGAAGGAGTCATTCATGAACCTTTGGAAGGTAGCAGGGGAGTTGGTGAGACTAAAGAACATTACAGTTGGTTTGAAGAGTCCTTTATGGGTAATAAAGGTGGCTTTCCATTGATGTCTGTCTTTGATTCAGACATTGTTGTAGCCCCATCGAACATCAAACTTTGTGAAGACCTTGGCATCACAGAGTTTGTCAACGAGATTGGAGACTAGGGGGAGGGGGTAGGCATCGCGAACCATATGTTCATTGAGATATCTGTAGTCCTGACATGGATGGAGTCCACCATCCTTCTTTTTGACGAAGAAGAATAAGGAGGCTTGGGGGAAGTTCGAGGGGCGTATCTTGCCTGAAGCAAGATTTTCATCAAGGAAGGCTTCCGTAGCCTTACATTTGTCTGGAGAGAGGGGGTAAATCTTCCCAACCTTGGGTGTGAAAAATTCATCAAGATTGATTTCATGATCGTAAGGGCATGAGGGGAATATGTGGTCTATAGCTTCATTCAAGAAGATGGAGGCAAAGTCAGAGTATTCAGGGGGAAGGGTGACCTTGGGTTTGGCTTTCTCAGCAGCCATGGCCAGCTCCGTCAAGTTTGTGAGTTTGGCAATGAGGGGATCACCCTTGGGGATGAAATAATAACCACATCAAATGATGTGGTTGACAGTGTAGTTGTCACAAGCCTGGCAGAGATACTGAGGTTCTGTCTCATAATTGAGGTATTCATAGAGACGTCCAGAGTCCACTTGAACATGGCGAGGGAATCAAGGGGAGGGTTTGAACTATTGAAAATGAGTTTCATATTAGTTCAAGTCAACTTTGTGGAGTGTGTAGAGCTCCTTGGATTGGTCGGTAGACTCGTTGATGGAGAGAGTCTGACCAAACCAGTTGATGGTGGGGTTGACGGCTTTCAACCAGAGGAGGCCGAGGATGAGGTTTTGTCGACCGCAATCCATGACATAGAAGAGGACTTTGTGGGCAAGTCCTTTGATGTGCACAAAGAGTTTGGTGGTGAAGCAAACTCCTCCTTTGTCTGTGGGTCTCTGGTTGAGGTTGGTGATGTTAAAAGGGGAGGGGAGTCAGGTGGTGGGGAGTTTGTTTTTGCGAACAAAGCCCCAGTCGATGCAAGAGATGCCAGTGCCACTATCAATGAGGACACGAGTGTCGACAGTTTTCAACATGTGCAAGGGTACAATGACTTGGACAGGGATTTGCATTGAACCAGGCAGAGTAGATACATTTACACATTGTATTTTAGGAGAGTCCTGCATCAGTTGAGATCTCCATTCTAAAAATCCTTCTTGAGAAAAAGGGTAAATTGGATATGAAGAATGGTGAGGTCATCATTATCGTCATCGTCGCAGGTTTGAAGTTTGGGGAGGTCATTGTTGACCTGTTCAACTCATTTGACCAAAGTCTTACGAGGTTCCTTGGGGTACTTGCCACAAGCATCAGCTTGGTGGCCTTTCTGCATGCAGTATAGGCAATGCCCTTCTTTGAAGCATTGCTCTCGCTCCTCGGGAGTTAGCTTGTGTTACGATCACTCTTTTTGCTATTTAAAACTCAATCATGGCAGGAGTTGAACTCCTGACTTCCTATATAAGGAAAACCCCTATCAGCACAAGGCTACTAGGACTTAGACATTTTCCAGCATAACTTATCATGTGACTGCTTACATCAGCAGTCTAGACCACAAGTCACATGTCCAAGGGCTAGACCCTTATCTCTTATCTATGATGTCACTCCTCATGTTTCACATGATGCATGCTTCTTTACTTCTTTCTCTCATGGACATGCTTCTTTATGACTCATGCAGGCTTATCAACCAATCATGTATTTTCTTCTTATCATGGTGTGATGTCTCTTTATGGTATTTACCACAACATGTACATACAGTAGAATAGTATATAAACCCCAGGACTTCGAGGCTGGAGTCCCCAGCTTTGAAGTCTTGGAGATTTCCTCCCATTATTGCTTATAAGGATCCAAAGGGATCATTACCTTTATCCAAGGGTCAAAGGACCATTACACACCTCACTACTGCAGGGCAATAGGAGTTATTTCAGCTTGGGGAGTCTGGGAACATTGACTGCATCAATGTCCATGGCATTGGAATCATGAGTTTTCTGAAAGGAGAAGGGAGGGGATCTGGTAGGACTGATATGCAAGAGTGGAATGGGTATGGTGTTGGTTAATGATGGTCTGGGCACAATCGTTCTGGACCTGGAAGTGAACGGCCTTTGAGTACCATTTGTCAACTTTGGTGGGGACCATATTCATGGAGAGAATGCAGCAGGAGAGGGAAGGGGGAATGCCAGTGGCAAAGTAGTTGATCAGGACAGTTTCTAAACTCGGCGATGTGCCAAGTGAGTTCAGGACTATAAGATCTGTTCTTCTTGGGAATGAGGTGCTCAGAATGAAGCCAGTTGATGGCCTGATTCTTGGTATCTTGGTGCTCGAAAGCACTCTTGAATTTGACGAAAAAGTCATCAAACTTCCCAAAGGTCTGAGTGGCGATGGCTTCCTTCTGGAAGGTAGAGGCCCAGATGATGGCTGAGTCCTTTTTCATATAGGACAGGACATAGGCAATTTTCTTGTTGTTGTCATCGTAAATGGCTTTGTTTATGATGAGGTACGTTTGGACAGTGGATAGCCAGGACATGGCATCGGTATAAGAGCCATCAAAGGCATCAGAGGCTCCGAGACGGAGTTCAGTGGGTTTGGTCATCATGGTGACCTGGACTGGGGGCGGTGAAACAACTCAAATAAAGATGAAGCAAAGAGTAGAGGAAGTAACCCTTTGGTCCTTAGAGCAGTAAGCTTGTGAGGAAATCTCCAAGACTTCAAAGCTGGGGACTCCAGCCTCAAAGTCCTGGGGTTTATATACTATTCTACTGTATCTACATGTTTGTGTAAATACTATAAAGAGATATCATACCATGATAAGGAGAAAATACATGATTGGCTGATAAGATAGCATGAGTCATAAAGAAGTATGTCCATGAGAGAAAGAAGTAAAGAAGCATGCACCATGTGAAACATGAGGTGTGATGTCATTATGACATCATAGATAAGAGATAAGGGTCTAGCCCTTGAACATGTAACAAGTCACATGACTTGTGGTCTAGACTGCTGATATAAGCAGTCACATGATAAGTTTATGCTGGAAAATGTCTAAGTCTCAAAGGCCTTGTGTTGATAGGGGTTTTCCTTATATAGGAGGTCAGAAGTTCGACTTCTGACATGAGCGAGTTTTTAAATAGCAAAAAGAGCGATCATAACAGGTGGGGGCAGGATAAACATCAGTTGGTGATTGACTGGGGTCAGGGATGGTGGAGTGGGTACTCTGGGGATGCTAAGTGCTGCAGAGAGTCAATGGGCAAGTTCTAGGTCCTCAGATTGTTGAGGGATGACAAGGTCTTCATCAGTGTCAATGGGGTTCTCCAAAGAGGGTTTGTTGGTGTCCGATGAGTCAAGGGTTTCCCTTCTTGACATGAGATCAGGATAGGATCTAGGGTATCTGGGGTGTTGGTGGGCAATGGTGGAGGCTTATATGATGATAGCCAATCAAGGGAGATCTTAGACCTTTTGTTACACTTAACGTGGTCAAGTGTAGGCCTGCAGTAGTTCAAGGGGCTTACTGTCACTATACAGCTGACAGGACGAGGGGGCCTGATGAAGGGGTTCCTTGACAGGGAGACTAAGGCTGGTGTAAGACTAATGTTGGATTGAAGGGGGGTCCGCTCAGGGGTCTTCCTTGACAGAGGTTCTGGGGACTGTTGAGGACCGAGAGATCAACAGGTCTAGGGATGTTGCAGGGCTAGCGATGGATCAAGGGTTTGAAGGGAGCATCCACTCAATAGTAGGATGAGGACTGGGGGATTCAAGAGCAACTCCAAGATACTAGGTAAATTGCAGGAGGTTTAAGATAAGGAATACACCTGAGTACCAAGGATTTATATATGCAAGTCAAAGAGTTAAGGGTAGGCAAAGGAAGAAAGTGAGTCAGCGATGGAAAGTGATGGAATCGCAAAGAAGCTGAGTCACTATGGAGTGGATGCGATGGCATTGGACAAAGATTGGTAATATAGCTATGGATGAGTCATGCTAAATAAGTAAGCAGTAATGGGAAAGTGATGGTAAAAGAAAAGGACCCTAGCGGGGCTTGAATGGCAAGAGTCAAGGTCCTTTGGTATACATGGTAAGTAATCATAGGGAAAAGAAAAGAGGGGCCCAGTGAATCATAACAGTCCCCAGCATGTGTTACAAGTAAGTGCAATTCTGGTGGTTCTGAAGGTTCCAGAATCAGTTCCTGCAGTTCCAATGCTTCCAAGTTACCTTCCCATGGTTCTGAAGATTCCAGAATCTCAGAACTTCAGAACACTTTGCAACTCTTCTACCAGAATGGAAGCCTGAAGACAGATCCCTCTTAAAATGCTATTGGACTTTATTTCCTAACTGTGCTCCATATGGTCACATGGAGATCCCTGTTCTTGATTCACTCTGCTCTTCTCTCATTCCTCTTTTGTAACTCAAGCCATGTGTTCCAGAGTCATTTTTGTCACAGACCTCTGCTCCTCCTTCCATTCTCTTCCGATGGTAGTGTTATCCCATTTCCATCCATTGATCCATGAGGCCATTGTAGTATACCATGTGCTCTATTTCATTCCCTTCCCATTCTGAGATGGTTCCATGCTATATAAATACTTGCTAGTTAGCTTGTATGTTCTGCAGCTAGATCTGCACAATTATGTATATGCATTGTTTAGTCTCACTCCTGCCTGAGTCTTGAGCCTCAGCAGAGACCCCCCTTTGGATTTCTATAGGATCTTGTGTCACCTTTGAGGACACACTGAGGCTGGACATTGTGCAAGCATAACAAAGTAAGGCAATTGCCTTTCATTTCTTAGTCTCATTCAGCACTAGTTATCACAGATCATATAGGGGCCATGAAGAATGAGATATAGAAGCCTCTTGTATGGGAAAAAAAGCCTCCTGTATAGGGAAAGAAGAGCCAGTGAGGTGGGAAGTCTATACTTAGTACTGTTTACTACATGAATTGACACATCATGATCACATGCTGTGGTGAGTGTGACAGATGGGGGGTTTGCTGTACCAAATGCACCAGACATTACTATTCCCCCAGGTAACTTTGGTAGCCAGGTGAGTTTGGCAGTCACAAAATGTCATGGTTCATCATGGAATGCCAAACATGCTGAAATCAAACTCAGCTTGGCACTTTGACATGCTTGCTGTGCTGCATTCAGATGTTCGGCACTGGCAGCAGCTAGTAAAAACTTCAAACTCAGCTGTGGCATGGTTCGGCAGGTGACAGTTTAGCATGACAATCAGCATTTTAGCTATCTCATCCATTTCTGCATCAATTGCACTTGTTCAAGCTCACAGACCCTTAGTACATCTACTAGATGGTATATAGCTGAATAGAAAATGAAGAACAGACAGAGAATAGGAATAGTGTGTTTTAAGAAAATGCCAAAGTCACCCAGGGAGATAGTATTGTGCATTCTCTGCACTTCTTTTCAAACTCCACATGAAATGTAATGCTGCCCGCACACACTATAATGGATGGATACGAGACTACTTTTCGGTGCACTAGTGTGCTCGGCTAACCATTTGAGCCTGGCTAATAATATTATATATATATAATAAAATAATAAATACTATGATACTACTTACTGATGGGCAATGACCATCAACAACAAGGTGATTGGTGATGACAGCAAGATATATGGGAATGATGATCAGATGAACAACAAGGTGAATGGTGATATGGTGGGAAAAGATGGCTTGTCCCAGTGACGGAAAGGATCCCAAACTTGTTACCGGCTGAATGGACTTGTCAGTTACATAAAATGTGGTAATGGTAACAGGTCACTGTTATGATTCATTGAACCCCTCCCTCCTTTTCTTAATTCGCCTACTCTGCATGCCAAAGGACCTTGGTCCTTGCTGTTCGAGCCCCACTTGGATCCTTTGTTTTACCATTTATCTTTGCAATACCGCTTATCTATTTAGCATGACTCATCCGCAGTTGTATCACCAATACTTATCCGATGCCATCGCACCCGCTCCATAGTGACATAGCTTCTTTGCGATTCCATCGCTTTCTATTGCTGACTCACCTTCTTCCATTGATCTACCCTTAAACCACTTGGTCCGCATATATAAACTTCAATACTCAGGTGTATTCGCTATCTTAGACCTCCTGCAATTTACCTAGTATCTTGAAGTTGCTCTCGGATCACCCAGTCCTTGTCCTACTGTTGAGTGGACGCTCCCTTGAAACCTCGATCCATTGCTAGTCCAGCAACGTCCCCAAAGACCCGTTGATCCCTCGGTCCTCAATGGTCCTCAGAATCTCTGTCAAGGAAGATCCTTGAATGGACCCCCTTTAACCTGGTGCCCAATCATCCTGTCCACTGTATAGTGACAGTAAGTCCATGAATCTCTGCAGGTCTATGCTCGACCATGTTGAGCATAACAAAAGGTCTAAGATCTCCCCTGATTGGCCATCATTGTATAAGCCTCCACCATTGCCCACCAATGCCCCAGAAACCCTAGACCCTATCCTGACCTCGCGTCACAGAGGAAAACCCTTGACTCGTCGGATACTGATGAACCCTCTTCAGAAAACCCCACTGACACTGACGAAGACCTCATCATCCCTCAACAACCTGAGGACCTAGAACTTGCCCATCAACTCTCTGCAGCACTTAGTATTCCCAGAGTACCCACCCCACTATCCCCAACCCCAGTCAATCGCCAACTGGTGTTTACCTTACCCCCACCAGCCCAAATCACCATGATGACCAAACCCACTGAACTCCATCTTGGAACCCCTGATGCCTTTGACGGCTCCTATGCCGAAGCCATGCCTTGGCTATCCTCTATCCGGACCTACCTCATCATAAACAAGGCCGTTTATGATGATGACAATAAGAAAATCGCCTATGCCCTGTCTTACATGAAGAAGGGCTCGGCCACCATCTGGGCCTCCATCTTCCGAGAAGAAGCCATCACTGCCAACTCCTTCGGAACGTTCAATGATTTCCTCATCAAATTCAAAGATGCTTTCGAGCACCAAGATACCAAAAATCAAGCCATCAACTGGCTTCACTCAGAACATCTTATCCCCAAGAAAAATGGATCTTATGGTCCCGAACTCACTCGGCACATAGCTGAGTTTAGAAACAATGTTGCTCTCTTGGGCATCACTGATCAGAACGTCCTGATCAACTACTTTGCCGCTGGCATTCCTCCTCCCCTCTCCCGCCACATTCTCTCTATGGACACGGTCCCCACAAAGGTTGACGAATGGTACTCAAAAGCCATTCATTTCCAAGTCCAGAATAACTGCGCTCAGACCATCGTTAACCAACACCGCACCCACTCCACCCCTGCATACTGGTCCTACCAGACTCCCCCCCACCTCCTCCCCTTCCCAGAAAACCTGCGATCCCAACGCCATGGATGTCGACACGGTCAACGTCCCCAAACCCCCCAAGCTAACTCCCGAAGAGCGGGAGTGATGCTTCAAAGAAGGACATTGCTTATGCTGCCAGCAAAAAGGCCACTGCGCCAATGCTTGTGGAAAGTACCCCAAGGAACCTCGTAAGACTTCGGTCAAACGAGTCGAACAGGTCCACAATGACCTCCCCAAACCCAGACCTGTGACAACGACGATGATGATGACCTTACGGTTCGTCACGTCCAATTCACCCTTTCCCCCAAGGAGGATTTTTAAAGTGGAGACCTCGACCGATGTGGGACTCTCCTAAAATACAATGTGTAACTGTACCTACACTACCTGGCTCAATGCAAATCCCTGTCCAAGTCATTGTATCCTCACATACATTGAAAACTGTCGACACTCGCACCCTCATCAATAGCAGTGCCGATATCTCTTGCATTGACTGGGGCTTCGTTCACAAAAACAAGCTCCCTACCACCTGACTCCCCTCTTCCCTTAACGTCACCAATCTCAATCAAGGACCCACAGATAAAGGAGGAGTTCACTTCACTACGGAACTCTTCATTCACATTGAAGGACTTGCTCACAAAGTCCTATTCTACATCATGGATTGCGGTCGACAAAACCTTATCCTCAGTCTCCCATGGTTAAAAGCTGTCAACCCCACCATCAACTGGTTCGGTCAAACTCTCTCCATCAACGAGTCCACCGACCAATCAAAAGAGCTCTACATGCTCCACAAAGCTGACTTGAACCAATATGAAACGCATTTCCAACAGTTCAAGCCCTCCCCTCGACCCCCTCGCCATGTCCAAGTGGACTCTGTCTATGACGGACACCTCTATGAATACCTTGACTATGAGACAGAACCACAATACCTCCACCATGCTCATGACAACTACACTGTCAACCGCATCATCCGATGCGGTTATCACTTCATTTCTAAGGGCGATCACCTCATCACCAAACTCACAAACTCTACCGAATTGGCCATGGCTGCCACAAAAGCCAAATCCAAAGTCACCCTCCCCCCAGAATACTCTGACTTCACCTCTGTCTTCTCAAAAGAAGCCACTGACCATGTACCTCCCTCACAGCCCTATGATCATGAGATCAACCTCGACGAATCTTTCGCACCTAAGGTTGGAAAGATTTACCCACTGTCCCCAGATGAGCGCAAGGCCATGAAAACCTTTCTCAATGAAAATCTCACTTCAGGCAAGATATGCCCCTCGAACTCCCTCCAAGCTTCCCCATTCTTCTTCATCAAAAAGAAGGATGGCGGGCTTTGTCCATGCCAGGACTACAGGTATCTCAACAAACACACGGTTCGTGATGCCTACCCTCTTCCCCTAGTCTCCGACCTCATCGACAAACTTCGTGATGCCAAGATCTTCACAAAGTTTGATGTCTGATGGGGCTACAACAACATCTGAATCAAAGATGGACATCAATGGAAAGCCGCCTTTATCACCCATAAAGGACTCTTTGAACTGACCATCATGTTCTTCGGTCTCACCAACTCCCCCACCACCTTCCAACGATTCATGAACGACTCCTTCCATAACATGATCGCCGAAGGATGGCTCATCATCTACATGGACGACCTTCTCATCTTCTCTCCCGATGAGAAAACCCATGCTGAAAGAACTAAGCATGTCCTTCAGTGCATGAAGGAACTCGACCTTCACCTCAAACTCGAAAAATGCAACTTCGCCACCAAAGAAGTTGAATACCTCGGAATGATTGTCAAACCCAGTCAACTTGCCATGGACCCCGTCAAGCTTGATGGGATCGCATCCTGGCCCACCCCAGAGAAACTTCGCGGTGTCCACTCCTTCCTCGGCTTCACCAACTTCTACTGGCGATTCATCCCTGATTATTCCTCAGTTGCCTGCCCTCTCATCGATCTCACAAAAAAAACCACTCCCTGGGCCTGGTCCCCTGAATGCCAGAAGTCCTTTGATCACCTCAAAGACCTCTTCCTCGCATGCCCAGTCCTCCAACTCCCCAACCTCTCCGCTCTGTTTGCTATCGCAATGGATGCCTCCAAGTTTGCCTCTGGTGCAATTCTCCTCCAGACAGATACCAATGGGGATTGGCATCCCTGTTTCTATCTATCCCAGTCATTCTCACCAGCAGAACGAAACTACAACATCTACGATCAAGAACTCCTCGCTATCATGCGAGCCCTGAAATCCTGGTGGCATTATCTCCATGGCAGCTCCCACCCAGTCCAGGTCTTTACGGACCACAAGAACCTGATCTACTTTCGGTCAGCACAGAACCTCAACCACTGACAAGCCTGTTGGCTCCTTGACCTGGCAGATTTCGATCTGACCATGATCCATGTCTCCAGTAAACTCCTCACCAGTCCTGATGCCCTCTCCCACCACCCTGATCTCATCCCCTCGGATGACGCTGACAATGAAGTAGTCACCCTACTTCCCCCATCCCTGTTCATCAACGTCGTTGACACCATGCTCCAAGAACATATCTCGTCTCATTCCAAGACAGACCCCTTTGTCCTCAAGGCCCATCAATCCCTTGACAGAACCATTCCCCCAGCCTTTCGGTCTCGCCTGTCTGACTGGCAGTACAAAGACGGCATCCTTACCTTCCAAGGATGTGTGTACATTCCCCCTGATGAATCTCTCCAGCGCTCCATCCTCCAACGCTGCCATGACCACGAGACTGCTGGTCACCCTGGTTATCTCAAAACTCGTCAGCTCATCGCCACGGAGTTTTGGTGGCCAGGCCTCGCTCAATATGTATGCAAGTACATTGAAGGTTGTGCCTTGTGCCAACAACACAAGGCCAACACACACCCCACAATCCCTCTGCTCACCCCCATCCGCTCCACCTGCACCCACCCCTTCCAGCAGATCTCTTGCGATCTGATCACCAACCTCCCCGAATCCTTGGGGTTCGATACTCTCTTGGTTGTGGTCAACCATGGCCTTACTAAGGGGGTAATTCTCTGCCCTACCAAGAAAACCATCACTGCCGAAGGGGTCACAGCCCTCTTTTTCCACAAAGTCTTCCTCCAATTCAGTCTCTATGACAAAATCATCTCCGATTGAGGCCCTCAGTTTGCCTCCGCCTTCACCAAAGCACTAGGAAAAGCCCTCAACTACTCCCTTGCGCTCTCCACTGCATATCACCACCAGACTGATGGCGAAACTGAACGAGTCAATCAAGAAGTCGAGACCTACCTCCATATCTTCTGTGGAAGTAATCTCACCACATGGTCCGAACTCATCCCTCATGCTGAATTCACTCACAATCACCGCCCCCACTCTGTCACCAGACAAACCCCGTTCTATCTCATGATGGGATATGAACCCCGTGCCCTTTCCTCGGTTATTATCGACTCCCACATCCCTGCCATTAAGGACCGCCTCAAATCCCTTGTTGCCACCCACAATGAAGCCCTCGCCGCCCACAAACTCGCTCACCAAGTCATGGCATCCCGAAACCACCACTCCTTCACCCCCTTCACCAAAGGATCCAAAGTCTGGCTCAAGGCCAGAAACCTCAAATGCTCCGTCATTAACCCGAAGTTTGCCCTGAAACGCAAAGGACCTTTTACCATTGTCAAGGTGCTATTGCCCATCACCTACGAACTGCACCTCCCACGATTGTGGAAAATCCACCCAGTATTCCATGCATCTTTCCTATCGCCCTATCGCAAAAACCCCGTTCACAGGCCAAACTACCCTTCCCCACTGCCTGACCTCATTGATGGACATGAGGAATATGAAATTGAGAAAACCATCTGTCATCATGGACCCCCATCCTCCCGTTCATTCCTGATCCAGTGGAAGGGATACACAGCCGAAGAAGACTCCTGGGAACCCGCATGGAACCTATGGAACTCTGCATCCCTCCTCGACAACTATAAACGACGTCACTCGATCTTCTCAGTCTCCCATCAAACCACACCCCTCACAATCATGTCTATCACCCTCTCCATGCCCTCTCCTGCACCCAGCGATGTTCCCTCCAACGTCGCTGAAGCTGGCTGGTCCACTACCACCCCCATCAACAATCCCCTCGCTCAACGAATCTCCAACCACCCCACTCGCCTTCTATTGTCCATACCCCCCACCGCACTACCGAACCACCCCACACCCCTCGATGATGACCTCGCCGCCACCATCGCCACTGAACTCCAAGACTCCAGTCTCACCATGGTGCTTGATGCCCACATGGAACTCCACTCCCCTTTCACCCTCATGTATCATCTCTTCCTGACAAACTCTCGCATCGCTGTCTCCGCTGCCACCCCCATCACCTCTGCCGCTCAAGCACTGGCCAACCTCCACATCCGTCATCTCCACCAAACCCTAGAACACGACCTCATCCAACTGATGCACCAGTTGGACATGACCGACTTCATCATCGACATTAATCGATACCTCCAAGACCTTGCCACTACTGGCAATATCCATGTCTCCACCCCATCCGCATCCTCCGAACCACTCTCTGCTCAAGAAGTGGCCGCCCTAGATTGGGCCGACGACTACTGGGCCGGAAACCAAGGAGTCTGGTCCCTTCCCCCCAATCACCTGCACTACCATGAGGCATGTTATCAATGCAGCCACCTTGGACATCATTGCCCCCTATGCCCATTCTATCAATGTTCTATCTGCCGCAGGCAATCTCCGGGACACCCCCAATGCACATGTCCCATGTGCCCACGAACACCTCACGCATTCACTTCCTCCTCCTCAGACTCATTCCCCTGTCCCTCACATTCCTCTTCCTCGCGCCGCGGTTGTCCCATTTCCCCTGGACAATGCCCCAATGTTTGGATCCCTCGTGGGTCCCCACTCCCCCCCCTTCTCCGCCGGCAGCAGATGACTACGAGTTCTTTGTCAGCACCAAAGCTGATGACAATGAGACCGGGTCCTATCACGGTGACTACTAAAAAGGTTTCGTCACAGTCTCACCCATACAATGGGGGTAGTGTTATGATTCATTGGGCCCCTCCCTCCTTTTCTTAATTTGTCTACCCTGCATGCCAAAGGATCTTGGTCCTTGCTGTTCAAGCCCCACTTGGGTCCTTTGTTTTACCATTTATCTTTGCAATACCGCTTACCTATTTAGCATGACTCATCCACAGTTGTATCACCAATACTTATCCGATGTCATCGCACCCGCTCCATAGTGACATAGCTTCTTTGCGATTCCATCACTTTCTATTGCTGACTTACCTTCTTCCATTGACCTACCCTTAAACCACTTGGTCTGCATATATAAACTTCAATACTCAGGTGTATTCGCTATCTTAGATCTCCTGCAATTTACCTAGTATCTTGAAGTTGCTCTCGGATCACCCAGTCCTTGTCCTACTGTTGAGTGGACGCTCCCTTGAAACCTTGATCCATTGCTAGTCCAGCGACGTCCCCAAAGACCTGTTGATCCCTCAGTCCTCAATGGTCCTCAGAATCTCTGTCAAGGAAGATCCTTGAATGGACCCCCTTTGACCCAGTGCCCAATCGTCCTGTCCGCTGTATAGCGACAGTAAGTCCACGAACCTCTGCAGGCCTATGCTCAACCATGTCGAGCGTAACAGTCGCACAGCAAATTGAGCTCAGACTTACAGATTTTACACAATTTGAGAATGTTTCAAGTTACCGTAATAGTCGAAGATATCATACAATCAATCGTGATTTGAAGTGCATAACTCGGCTCATAGACTATAAAACATGGACCTCCTCTCTGTGCTCCCCATCTCTGTGAGATGCACTTTAACAAGTCCTTCCTCTTTGCACTTTCTTTTGCCCTCTTCATTTCTGCTGGGACAGTCCCTTATCGCTGCACCAATGATGATGACCACATAGAACAGTGAGCAAGGCATTTGGTCATATTTCAATGAGGAAGTGCTGACATCCACCTGGCATAGTTCAATGGCCCAGCACAATAATACACATGAACATAAACACATGAATTTCACCAGGGAAGGAAAGTGAGCAGGATGTTCGCCAATTTTGTGACAATGATAACTCATCCATAACAGTCAGTTCCTCCAAACCAGTGCACAAGTTGCCAAGATGTCAAATCAGTATTATCAAACATATCGAGAAGGCAGCACCTGTGACTCATACGAGAGGGTGTGCATTGGCATCAGAGAAGTGGCGGATTGTCCCAATGGCATCCAAAGAATTATCAAGACCTGCGAGTTCAAGTACAATTTAATATGTTCAGCCAAACCCAATAGATTCAGCATTCTACCACTTGGACCAAATTGCTACAATCAAGTTATGATCACTGCATTGTTCTGTGAAGCGGGCGTGGAAAGTGGTTTACCCTTGTGACTCTGGCTTTGGGATGGAGGATGGACTTGCTGCTGGTCAGCATTTGTTTTCTCTACGTACAATTCTTTGGATGATATGTGATGATATGTGACTCCATCACCAATGGTTCATCTGATCTGGTTGTTCATCATCTTTGATCGTCGTGTGGCACTAAGAGAGGTAGCATTGTGCTCGAATGTTGTGCAGAGCATGCACAGACAGTAGACTGTCAGAGTTATACATACTTGGATAGTCACAAAGAATTTGAATTTGAATGATGACTTCGTCCATGGCTCCCATCTACCACAACTACCATGGGTACTCCCCCTCCACTCAGACCACCAACATCTGCTCATGATAACGCCCTAGCTACTACACCAAACGACCCTCTCTTCAAGACCCCCACCTTACACTCCTCCCATCCGCCTTTTTCATCAACATGTCCGTCCTCAACATCGGCTGCAACGAAGGATGAGTCACATGTGAAATCGGTTCGCTTCACTACATTCTCACTTGCAATGCTCTCAACTCCCACACATAGCACACACCTGGGGCACACAGCGCATCGTCGGCGTCAACATCGACAACACCCTCATTCGCGCAGCGTGGAAACACTGACATATCCTCTGGAGTCTCCAATTACCCTCCGTGAATATCGATGGCTCAGGAGCGATATGCAAAAGAATGAAGCATGGCTAAGTACACGGTGAGGTACGATATGGGAAATGACTATAGTCAAGTGGGTGGGTGAAAGCCTGCAGGGCTTTCCGGCCCAAAGCACTGTCTAGGCCTTGAGCAAGCTGCATACCCAACTGGAAGGAGCCTACAACGCATGCAGCAAAGCTCAACCCAGATGGAAAGAGAAGGTGCACCTCAACGAACAGGAACCATGGTGATGCAGGTGAGTTGGGTGGCAGTGTCTGAGCGCTCATGTAAGTATGGTGCTAGAATGAGTGCATGATGTTTAAGATAGAGGGTGAAGGAATCTCCAGACCACCACCCCATTGTCTTGACTATGTCAAAGGGGATCCCCAGGAGCAGATAGTGGAGGGTTCCCCTGATTCTTAAGCTGTGCCCTTTGACGTCAGGTAGGGAGTGCATGGCAGCAATGTCTCTGATGCGATTTGTTACCTCGGCCTTTGACAGAGAGTGGAGACCCTTCGGATGCCACCAAGCAAAGAGGTGATCTAAAGGTCCTGGATCATTGATGAGGAAGTGGTTCTTCAGCCAGAAGAAGGGATCAATGAGGTGGTTTAGGGGTGCATAGTGGGCATCTTCTCCCTGAGGTGTGCATTTGGTAATGGGCAGGTGGAATATCATGACGTTGAGGCCATCATGATTTTTGGACTCCTTGAAGCCCAATCATGTGATGTGGTTGTTGAGGTTGAACTTTTTCAGAGCTGCCACCGTGAACTCACCTAGCCTTGAAACTGAGTAAAAGGTAACCAATATGCATGCAAGGATAGTGGCGTCACGAGGAGATTGGGTATCGAGATATGTGATGAAAGATAGGAGCATACTTCACTCGAAGGGAATGCGCCATGGACACTTGGAAGAGGGTGGTGCCAATCTCGAAGCGCCTTCTACAAGAGAGCAGGCTTTGTCGGCGTTGACTACCCAGGGCTTTCCATGAAGGAGGTGCCATGCTCGCAGCCCTGCTATAAAGTTGGAAAGAGTGGAGCCTGCATATGCACCTGCACAATTGGCAAGGAAGAGAAAAAGGAGGGGTGGAGCAACTAGACAGCAGAGGTCCTCTGAAATGTTGTTGAGATCGCAGAAGACGTGAAAGACGAGGAGTCCTGCTCCATAGGTCTCTTTGGTGCGGACATTCCATGATGCTGCCATGATGTTGAGTATGTGATCTAGGTCAGCATCAGAGAGGAGGGGTTTGGTGGGCATGCCTTCGGCCCTGGCGTGCTGGGGCATAGATATGGGGATCCATAGCCGCAGACAGTCTCTAGCATGACAGTGGGGACGTAACTGAGATAGGGCAGAAGTGAGGGAGGGATAATACCGGTGTGGGGGGTTGTTTGCAGCTGATGCCTTGTCGTTTGGGGGGTTCGTCAATGTATTCAGGTCGAGCGATGCATTGAAGTGTTGACCCTGAAGAAATTTAGAAGGGTGAGATTTGATGGGCAAATTCGCCCATCTGCCAACAGAGATCATGCTATTGTGGTTCAGCTGGTCATGATGCACTTGAGATGTCACGATTGTCCTGAGTGACTCCAGATTGACTGCATCATGCCGCGAGGTGGTCTGGAGGCAAGTTGTTGATGTCTGTGAGGAATGGAATGAGTTGCATAGGGATGTCAAAGTGTGGAATGATGAGTGCTCAAGGGGGGAAAATTCCTCTGGACAGCTTATCTGCTGGGTTCTTTCCGCTGGGTATGTATTGAGTATGGATGCTGTGGACGTGATTTGGCTGAAGGAGGACATTGTGAATGCGCCAGAAAACGTGGTTGGCTTCAGCATTTCGGTGTCGACTGTTCCACCATCCCTCAACTACTCCGGAGTTGTCAACATGAAGGAGGAAGTGTGAGCCCTGGAGTTGAAGAGCATTAATGGCAAGGACAAGGAGCTCAAGCCCAATAGCCTCGGCCCAACCAATGTCTTGGTTGGATCCTCACATGTGGCGCCACTCGGGGTGGAGTAACCAGGCTCACCAGCACTGACCAATGATGACAGCGATGCCAACACTAGAACTGGCATCAGAGAAGGCTTGAATGTCAGCAAAGCAGATGGGAGGATGAATGGGAATGGCAGTGTCTCTCTTTTTTAAACTCTCTACCCACCAATTGAGATCTCCGGTGACTGATCTATCTGGTCAATGTGGCATGAAGGGCTTTTCATGGCATACGCGTAACATGCGCTCGAGCCCTGTGAGGTAAGCGCGACCTCGGAACAAAATGGCTGAAGCGTGCATCAGTTTCCCATAGAGCTCTTGTACATCCTTCAGGGTGTGAGCTGCGCGTTGATGCCATGTGGTTATGGCAGTAAGATACTTAGTAACTTTTGCAGGGGCAAGGGAGACTATTCTCGAGTCAAGGTCCCATTTGAAGCCTATGTATATCATAGATAAGGCAAATGGTTGGTCTTTGGATCATTCCCATGGAATGCCGAGGTGCTCAGATAAATTGTCAATACCCTTCAGGCAGTATGAGAATGCGCCATCATGATGGGAGTGCGGTGAGCTGTGAGATAGGTCCTGAATGGGGAAAGAACAGTTCTCATTAAATTCCTCAACGTAATTCTGTGCTGAGTCTCGCCCTGCATACCACATGCGCCCACCAGAATGTTTGCTTGGGCCTCCTTGTGCAATTTGAGCTGCCCATGAGGCTCGGGCTTTGTTGTAGGCAGCGAGATGCTCTCGCCTGATTCAGATGAATATGTGATCATTCACCCATTTGTCAAGGGGACCAATGCCGTGAAATCAGAGAAGTTCTGCGCCTGCATCAGCCAGTTGGCCATACAGTCCTGCTGATGGCGCTGCCCCAAATGCTGCACAGGTGTCAATGTAAAAGAAGTTTTTTGAGGCTCGAATGACTGCTGCTGGCCATTGTGAGGGGTGCAGCAGTACAGTTCTGTAAGCCTCGGCAACATCCCGAGTTGCAGCTTCGGAGCCTGGTGGAAGACAGGATATTAGGAAGTAGATTATGGAGAATTTGCCCCAGGTGGCAGGAAATGAATTAGTGTCTATGACGGAGTTAATGGATGGGTTGGGAAAGCTAGCACATGTATGTAAAGGAAAGGAGAAGTTTTGTACGAGTCTAAATTTGCCTGGCTTTCCAGGCTTAGGGATAATGGACAGAGGGGAGGTCTGAAATGGGTCAATATGCTCTGTTAGTTCGATTTCTGAAAAAGGACCTATGTACCACTTCATGAGTATTTCTTGGCTTGATATATGTGACGAAGGAAGCTTTATTAGGAGGGGATTGCATAAATGAAATGGTAGGAAAGTCAACTAAAAATCCATTGCGAAGGCCTGAAGGTATGTCCATGAAGAGATGAAGGATACCTGCTCTACGGAGGTCCTGTTCCCAAGCTGTTGCTTTGTATGGAGTCGATAGGGATTGGGCAGTCTGCATGAGGGCAGTGCTGGGCTCCATGGGTTCTGGCCCCACATCCTGAGCAGACATGCAAGGAATGGTGAGCTTCAGTGCATCCTCCAAACTTCTGCCACCAGGAGCAGAGTTGTTGGTCCATCTTGGAGAAGAGGGCAACACCCACTCGTTTCGCATATGATTCATGTTTGTCATTCCATGTGCGTGGGGCATCACAGTGGGAGACATCATGTTTGTGCCATCCCAGGCAGATGGAATAGATAGAGTAGACCCACTCAGGGCCTTCTGGGTTGGAGGCATGCGCTTTGGAGCAAAAGGAGTGATTCCTCCTGTGCCCGGATGGTTGCGCTTCATAAGACGGGGAAGCTGGGTGCTTTGCACCGCTGAAGGCGTGGTTGTGCCCCTGTGTTTGGGCTCCTTCAAAGGATTGTGGGTTGCCTCCCACCTGCCTGCTGGGGGTTCGCCAGTTGCTCTGTGACTGTTCAACCAGAAGCCAGCACAGAGGTGAAGAGAATGGGTGTGAGATCACGCACAGTGGGCAACATGCAAGGATGTTCGTTTGTTGTGGATGTGAGTGCATGTGGATCAACCAGTGACATGTTTAATGGATGAAATTGGATTCATTGGTATGGATGTGTGTGTGGAAAATATACGTTGAGATGGGCCAACGGGGAGCCAATAACCAGGAGGCAGGATATTGTGAGTGTCAATCCTGTGATAATTGATGGATGAGTACATACAGTGCTTCTAAACTCTCTTTCATTCTGCCATCACATACATTCTTGTTCCATGAGATGGAGCTGTTCCACTCCCATGTTGGTGGTGATCTGCAGATGAATGTTGCTGAGCACGGTGCTGTTGATGGGGGCAAGGTTGTAAGCATCTGGCCCTTTGATGGTTGCATGCCAGTAGCACCATTGTGTGCCCTGGTAAGTCATCAGAGCACATTGATGGGAAGCGATGGGTGAGTTGTGCCATTGGTGCTGTTCAATGTTCATCCAGAATGAAATGTACATCTCAACATGAGATGGCTGCCAGCCATTGTTCCACATGGCTTTGATCAGAGGGATTGTAGCCTGGCTGAACTGCTCAAGCATGAGGTCCTCGTCCTGAATCAGGTTGCACTTGTCCCTGGAGAAGGCAGAAGGAACAAAGCTGTGAGACCCATCACCACTGGCAGATGCAACAAGGGAGAGGGAATTGTCATCCACAGCATAAGATTGAGTGCATGCAGCAGCACATAGTCCATCATTGGTGAAGTACCATAGCTTGCAGAACAAACCTGCTTTGAGCTTCCACACAGCAATGAGGGAAGGATGGATGGGGGGTAAGTCAGGAGCAGTGTTGTCTGGGATGGGAACGTATTTGGACTTGCACTTCTTGCATTCGTCCTTGGCTGCTTGAGCTATCTCTTCCTCTCGCTCGGCGCGGCTCTGTTCCGCCATGACTCTGGCAATTTCGGCAGCAGCAGCAGTGTCCTCTTGTTGTCGTCGCCAGACTGCTCTCGCAGCCTGGTTACAGAGAGTCCATTGACGCCGTAGGGCTTCAGTTGCTTGTTCTGGATTGAAGCCAAGGTCTACGAAGGCTAACCGTTCTTCCTCGAACTCGGGGGATTCAAAGTTCGGCATGACAGCAGCGTTGGGGTCTTCCATGATGGCACGAGGCTTGCCCGGAGATGATATGAACGGAAGGAGAGGAGAAAAGAAGAGAAAAGAGCGCGATGACCGGGCGTATCGCGCGATGGATGGCAGTCGCGAGGTGGCGAAGAAAGAGAGGCTGCGCCACCTCGCCTACTCATGCACGGACTTTGTTCTAGGAAGTCACGTGCCTCGACTGCCTAGAAATCCAACCTTTCAACTTCCCGACCGCCCGCCCAAACGCGCCCGCCTCACCGATCATGACGACGACGACGACGGCGTCCAGCCAGACTACTTTCCCGCCTCGTGCGAGCACACCCACGGTCCACTCCCCATCCCCTCCGCCACCGACGCCTTCCCCCACAACGTCACCTTTCGCACCGCAGACTGGGTCGCCGAAGCCGACACCGCCGCTGGCGCCGACGACACCACATACGACGTCGTGATCGCGTACGCTCCCCCCTGTTTTCGCCCCGTTCGCACCCAGCTGACACGCACGACAGCTTCTCCATCACGAAATGGATCCATCTCCATCACGGCGACGACGGCCTCGCTCGGTTTTTCCGCCGCGTGTATCGCGTGCTGAAGACGGGCGGCGCGTTCGTCCTCGAACCCCAGGCGTGGGAGACGTATGGCAAGGCGAGGCGCATGTATCCTAGGCTGAGAGAGAACGCGAGGCGTCTCGAGCTGCGTCCGCACGATTTCCCAGCGTTGCTCGAGAAACTCGGGTTTGAACCGCCGAGACGTTTGGGTACGCCTGGACGAGGTGTGCTCCCATTCGGTACGACGCGCTTGGGATGCTAAACAGGATTCTACAGGATTCCACAGACCAGTCGATCTCTACGCCAAAAAGTGAATGACCCTGATGCAAATAAATATATGTTGGTATCTAGACTGCATCATGCAGTGGCAAGAACGTCCTTTTACAGTAGCTCTGCCAACGAGTCACGTATAAATACCCTTTTTGCCACCAACGCTAAAAGACAAGGAGAGCAAGGGGGTGAACAACAAAGGGTATATATACCCAAACGTTGTTGCTAAAACAAATAGAGCAAGTGAAATCAATAAGTTAGATACGCTCATACATGCAAATGTACGCCTTGCTCTTCAGCACCTCTTCCAACGTCGTCAGTCGGACAACCGTATCGCTGATGAACGCCCAGTCCCGTGGTGGCTCACTCGAATGTTCCGAGCGATGTTTCTCGTTCTCGGGCCGCGCTTGTTCCGCTTCAGACGACGACGGAGGAATGGCAGTGTAGGCGACATAGTGTCCGCCCAGCTACACGAAACATGAGCCAGAATACGTCAACACTACGCAAAACACGTACCATGTTACCGATGTGCACCACGACCGCGTATAATCGATACATGCACGGCGTCGGTTTCTTGGCCCGCCCTCGCGTCACCGCGACCTTCGAATCAAAGTAGTCCTC
>JBBPMJ010000312.1:0-37930 GCA_038090255.1 Austroboletus niveus
GGGAGGCATCAACGGATTGATGGATAAAAGGATTGACTTTGTGGGTGCCGGCGGGAACGGTGTTGGTGGTGTTGTGCGAGATCGCTGCGTTGTGTGAGGTCGTTTTGTTGTGCGAGTCCGTCGTGGATGAATTGTGCGTGGGCGCGATGGCGGCGAAGCTAGTGAAGGCGAAGAGAAGGGCGGTGACGACAGAGAGAACGTGCATCGTGAAGAAGTCGAAGAAGTGGGTATAGAAGAAGCTTGAAGGACCTAGCGCTCAGAGGCAAAGACACCTGGCTTATAAGGCCTGAAGACATGGCGGCTGGCTGAGGCTGACGACGCGCTGCAGTGGCTGACTGGTACGCACCATGGTCGCGTCTTTTCGAATTCCAACATTCCAACATTGTCCAGCGTCGCATTCCATCATACGATTGAAGATCCACGAAAAGCGTGCGTCGTCAGGGTAAAGTCGGGCACGGACATGGATGGAGCGAGGTGATGGAAAATTCGACAGGCAATGTTTTCTGGCGCTGCGCTTGGGTCCACGGATGTGAGTGTTAGGTGGTCAGCACGAAGAAGTAGCGCCGCGGCTCGTTCAGCCGGTCGGAATTAATGAGAGCAATCGATTATCCTGATCTTCATCCGATGACCCCCCGGTACGGCGCATGTGAGAATGTCCTATAGATCTTCGAGGCGTTGGGTACGTCTGCACTCTCTCCAGAGAAAAGGTGTCGAAGGCTCGTGCTCGAGATGGAACGCAAGAAAACAGATTCAGACCATGACTTTCAAGGAAATTTTGCCTGTCCATGCGAGTACGTATGTAGGGACGTTACATTAGTGTCCAGTAGTCGGGAGTGGTTCCGAGGATCCGGAACCACTTCATACGTACGCAAGGGCCTCATCGAGCCATGAAATCGGCTCATCATCATTACATAACATCAAAATCGTCTAGGAGGACAACACATGAATTGGGATATCGTCCGCGATATCATATCTCGGTGTGAAGAGGGGAGAGGAGGCTGGGAAAGACGGCAATGGCACTGAGCAGCAAGTTTAGAATCTACACTCTCAGTGATGAATCCGAGTATGCCGAGCTGTTCAAATTGGCGAAAGCAAGACAAATCCTATTGACATTACTCACCAGAGGTGAACACGTGCGATTACTACAGAGTCCACTGTTGTTTTTGTCCCGGCTCGCGGTTGAAATGGTCAGACTTCTAAATTACATCAGTACGATCGATTGCACTCATTCTCACTCGGCGATTGTCCATAAATAATTTTGCCCCAGACAAAGCGCCATGGCCCCCTCTGGCTCTAATCGCAAGAACTTGAACTGTTATCGATGCAAGCAACGGCGAGCGTGAGGCTCTCGAGACGTTCTCTTCGCAACTGCCAGGGATTAATCGATTATGAACGAACTACGCAGTTGCGCATCGTGGGCTTGAACTTCACAAACTAGTAAAAACTGTTCACACCACGGCTCAGCGCTACTCTTCGCAAGAATTGGAACACAGAAAAAACAAAGAGAACTAGACATCTGCCTTTGGATGCCGTCTCTGCACGACAGGCACGTCCAACGTGAACCAAACGTCCGTCGGCACACTTGGCATCATGACCGGCGTCACCTTGAGTTTCGCCTTGCGCCCGTCCTCGATCGCCAACCCGCCCGTGTTCGTAAACGGCGATACTTGCTCGACGTCGGACAGGTCGATCGGTCGTGTCGCAAAAAACAGTTTCAGGTATCCCACGTCGATGTCTTGGCTGTCGTTCAACGAGTATTCGAACGGGGCTGTTCCGCCGGGTCCGTATCCCATCGTGAACGTCCCGTTACGCTTCAAAGGAGGGTCGGGTTTACCCATGCCCACAGACTGGGTGTAGTATCGGGCTAGAGATGATCGACATCGTGTCGACGAAGCCAACGAGGACGGACGCACTCACCTATGCTCAAACTGCTGTTGTTGAACAAGAACGCGTTCACGTACAGATCTCGCTTCGTGTTGTTGGTGACCTTGATCCCGTACAGTCTCTCTTTTTCAACGACGAAATCGATCACGTCTATAGTTCCTGATGCGTTGACGTCCTTCGTACGATACCCTGGCCCTTTGACAGGGACGAGAAGTGGCAGCCCGTCTTCCAAACTGTATTCTTCTTCCGACTCCTCTAGCTGGTAGAAATCGACTACCACTCCGTCATCGGTGTCGACAAGCTCGTTTTCCTTTGTGAGACCAAGGTACCAGTAGTAGTGCGCGGCTGCTTCCAAAGCATGAATGAGATAATCGACCTTCATGTTGAAAACGACGGCTTTCATTCCAAACCGTTTCAACCGTTCATCTAAAACTCGGAGGACTGCTAAACCGCTCTCGATATTCACTTCCAGTTTCGCTTCTTCGACAGTCTTGACCAGTCGGAACGTGAGGACATCATCATTGGCCTTCATCCGCTGCATAGTTTTTTCGAGTATGCGCAACGAGTCTCCGCCAGGCGCGGGGAAGATGGGTAGATTTCCGACACGTCTGACCTTTGCAAATGCGAAAGACGCGTTTACAGGATAGTTGGCTGGGGTCACCGTGGTCAGAAAATCCTCGATCACTGAAGTCTCATCGACCTCTATTTCACCCACAGCTTGCTTTTCATTGCTGTACAAGCTGAACTCCACACCACGCCCAATGCCATGCGCCAAACCGGCCCCAAAGGTAAAGTTACCGCTCTCGTCAGCACGAACAAAATGGCGAACTTGTCTTCCGGCAGGTGTTTTGACATCGAATATGACACGATGTTGGTTGACTCCTTCGCAGTGAGGATTTTGGCTAAAGGAATCCAATAGCGTCAGCGTCACGATGGTCTTCCGAATGGGAATGTCGATCACCTGACGAAATGCACGCGCTGTAAGCGTTCAAGTACTTCAGCGTAGGTAAGATCTTCCATGGCGTTTCCCCGGAACGTTTTCAAAAGCTCTGTAGTGAACAGACCACGTCCTTGATGTTCGTAAGCCAGTTCTTTCTCACCACATGCAGCATACAGGACGTGCGACTGGAGACCACGACGAGCGAAACCAACACCATTTTTGCCAACCCGACTCCAGATATGCTGATCGATGTCTGCTCGAATCATGCATTTCAGGTTCGCGGTTCGAGGTGTATATGCTTCATTTTTCACTCTAGTCCCAGAGGCAGAGTGACAGCAATCGAGGACGACGCACTATACGTCTCAGTCAGCAGAAAAGGAAATAGTTCTAGGGAGGGAACTTTTACGATATTGTCTCCTTTCTCTTTGGCAATCTTGTCAATCAAAGCACCGATCGTGCGATCAGGAATCGGATGATACTCGCTGTTCGTCTCATCATAATCTTGAGGAACCAGACACTGGATCTTGACATTGCCCAACGGCACCCAGGGAAGTGGACAGGGAAGTTCCCCTCCGTGTCCAGCGAAAAAGATTACGATAGGATCGTTTTCCTTGATGCGTTCGTTGTTCTGCAGGTCCTTGAATGCCTGTATGATAGCTTTGCGAGTGGCCTGTCCGTCGAAGAGCGTGGTGATTTGATCTTTTGGTATCTGAAGGTCGTGTTCCAAATACGCTTGAAACGATCTCGCGTCGGCGACTGCCCCTCGAAGCTTTGCGCAACTCGAATAATCGTCGATGCCAATTATCAAGGCGAATATGTTTCGTTTTAACTTGACTGGATGCCCTATCATTGGGTGCATGTCTGGTGCGGGCGACGGTGGAGGAAGGGGCACGATCGAGTCTGCGCCAGTGCTAGGTGGGCTCGGTTGCGCAGGATCTATCATATCGGCATCCACACGGGCGTCGACATCTACGTCTGGTGGTGCTTGTCGGAAATTGGGAGATATCAAAGATCAAGCGGGTGCTCGTACGCATCATGGTGACTTGAAGGTTGTTTGCATGGTCCATTGGTAGAGGTTGCGGGTGTGTTTGTGTCGAGGCTAAAGAGATGTCAATCAGATGGACCTAAGAAGCGACAGAGGTCGAACGCACGAGGAACATTGATGGTCGTTTCCATATGGGTTGATTTTGTATGGGACGGTGACGATTGTTCGAGGAAGTCGGACGTTCCGTTCGCGTGAGGTTGTGGACGGTCGCGCTCAGAGCGGGGAAGACACGCTGATATACATCCAAAGAAGCTTCGGAACGAGCCTGTCATCGAGTTCGTAGACGCTGTTCAAGCAAAGAGCCGCCGGCGCCATCATTAACGAGAGTAATCAAACCTCACTCACTCACTCACTTCCGGTAACAGTCTTCCTGCACTCGACCACCGAGTATCTCGTCCAACTTGTCTACAGGCGCAAAACGCATGTTGTACTGCCACACCAGCGTCTACTTGCCATGCATACTGCGTGGGGCGTGTATACAGCATGTTGAAACCATACGACCATGCCAGCCTTCCAATCTCCACAGGACGTATACGCGCGGCAGCTTCTTTGGCATCGTGGCTACCCTCTATGGACCCCTGAGCCAAACGTTGGTCTTCCTGTATGCTATCAACGTGAAGGACTCAAATTGGGTGACGTCGGCATCGTCGATCCGAAGGACGGTAGTTTCGACGTTTTCTTCAACATAACTTCACCTCCAAACCATCGCCTCCACGAAGCCAATGGGGTTCCAAACAATTTCACTCAGATTCCGCTAGGCCAGGGTGATTACAAGGTCGTTCCCAACTCCGAGTGTCCCGGACGTCACATCATATCTTCTGCCATGGAATGCACAGTTTCTTTTACAGATCCGCTTCGCATAGATGGAAAGGCTCATAGGTGCGCGTTTGGTATCTATCCTTTCAAACTCTTCTGATCGTTGCCTCAGGTTGACTGACTATCAGTTCAGCCAAGGCGAAGGGGGCGAAGGCGCGATGCTGATACTCCCGCAGGGGGCCGAGCGCCATACGACGACAAATGAATTATTACTCTTGGATATCGCTATCCAGAACGCTGTCGAGTGGTACCGTTTCGCCCGAGAACGACTTTATCGAGACATCAGTAGCAATTCCCTATACCTGATCACCGGATTCCACAAGGCAGAATCGTGGTCACTTGCGTCATTTAGAGCCATTGCCGCATCATCCGCCAAGTGTGAAATCACGCAGCTTGGAATAGCTAGCCAGATCCTCCCAGACTACTGCGCTTGGGAGGCCGTCCATCCTCTGGATTGGCGCGTCGGACCTCGCCGCTCGGACGGACTTGGAATTCCGAATCAAGCGGTATTTATAGTCGGGTTCAGAATCGCTGTGAACGAAGAACTATTACACTGGAAAAGAGTTACAGTCAAGGTCGACAACTCGGATCGCACGTTGGCTTCCAAAATCGTCGGATTTGGTTCTTCCTTGGCAAACATATACCATTGGTGGAATCCCGAGGTAGTACACTTCGCCGAATCCGCTACTCGGAACGATGAAGCGAATGAATCTTCACCTGGATATGATCCATCCAAAGATGACCACCAGTACGTGGGCGTTGAGAACGTACCTCAGATCTTGCAGGTGCGGAATTATGTCTGCATTTATACTTGGAAATGATGAACAACAGTACAGCCCTTTCACCCCTCTGACGTCATAAACCGTTACATGCTTAGAAAGGTGAATGCTATCCCAACGTAGGATCTCGGATCCCTGAAAATTCTACGTAGGAACCACTGGCAAAGATTGCTGTGACCCATGATAGTCAATGGATTGATCTGCTAGAAAAGGTCTGTACAAGTTCGGGTGATCGCGACCAATTTTCATGTTGTAACCCAAGGGAATAATCGATCGACGTGAGATGTTACAAGCGGATCGTCTCGAGGCAGCGGTGTCAAAAGAATACAATATCGTCGCCAAAAATGGTATGCATCATGTTTTACTGTAAATTTACGTTCATCATGAGTGTTGACAGAGGCTGTGTATCTCCAAAAGATCTGTTCGCATGCGAATCTGAGGGGTTCGTTTGACGCTTATAGTCTTCACAGTAATATTCGACGTAATGTTGTCTTCTTCGGAGAAACGGGAACTGGAAAGAGCTCTGCCATCAACCTTATCTTGGGGTCCAATGCCCTCATTGTCTCCGATGGCGCTCAACCTTGCACCGAAACTGCTGCCCGTCAAGACGTCACGCTGAAGGGTACAAGGTATAGCCTATGGGATACTCGTGGTCTTCGTGAGGGCAGGGGATTTCTCCAAGCTGTCTTTGGAGAAATTTCGAAAAGAGAGCTGGAGAAGTTCCTCAAGGAGAGACATCGAAGAGAAGAGATAGACCTCCTCGTGTTCTGCGTTCGCGGTGCTAGGGTATCTAAGGCATCAGTAAAATATTACAAGAACTTTTGCGCCATCACGCGTCGGCTGGCTGCTCCGGTAGTCGTCATGGTCACTTTCTTGGAGAAGGAGACAGATAAGGCGGACTGGTGGAACAGGAACTCTTCGTATTTTGAGGGCTTTAATATGGAATTTGATGACCACGCCTGCGTCAGTACCCTTATGGGCCACCCTCGGTCAGCCGAATCCAGGGAGAGCCTCATCGACTTGATTACAAAGGACTATCACTGGAAGGCGACAGAGACCGGCTCTTACTTTGGCTCCCGCGTCCCTAGACCTGCTCGTTCTGTGCCATCACGCAAGGGGTCTTGGTGGAATATGCGCAAGACGATATACAAGGGCAACGATGATCGAAGTTTTGTTCTCTCGAGTAACGTCGCGTCCTCAGCAAGAGATTCTTTTCATACACCCGCCGTGTCCCCTAGTGTGTCTATATCACCGGACCCTATTGCGAACCTCCCAAATCTCGCAGTGGGACCGCTTCCGAAAGGCCACGTATCAACATAAACTCGGATTCATTGAGAATGACCCATCCGCAGCCTCCCAGTGATGAAACTTCGGGAACGGGATCTCGATCGCCTTCGATGTTTTCCCCAGGGTACGTGATTATAATACTTCTCAAATTACCTGACTTACGCAATATGTTAAGTTCTCAAAGTAGCCACACTTCGCGTACTGAAGCTGGCGTGGTAGACAACGAAGGTATGATTCAGATTCTTTTCGAAGATGGTCCGATGCTTATGCAGTCCGTGTAATAGATCACTGGAATGGTCTACCTTTCAAATTCCCTGCTGACAGCATCAGAAGAAGGAAAGGTTACCCTACCAAACGTGACGCTTTTGGAGATGTCTGGGAGTGCGACTTAATTAATCATAGTGGGATCTTCCCAGATCCAGAGGGTGATATCATTTCCAGCATATTTCAAGTCTATGCTGACCAGGATAATCAGGTCGCGGTAAAAGCGGTGAAGACTGGCACCCTTCCCGACGATCTAGAATATCAGAAGAAGGTACAGTGGAATCCCCCATTTGTGAAGACGTACCCTACCATTCGTTTCAGAAGCTTCACAGGGAGTTGAAAATCTGGGGGAAGCTACAACACAGAAACGTCGTTCCGTTACTCGGTGTGGTGTCTGGCTTCGGACCCTTGCTGAGTATGGTCAGCCCATGGTTCTACAACGAAACCCTCTCTCGCTTCCTCGCCCAAAATACGTTAAACACTCCGAAAAAAAATCGCCTCGTGAGTCCTAATTGCTACTTGGAGAACGATGTTCAATAACTTCACCGCAGCTGGGGGATGTTGCAGCCGGCTTATCGTATCGTATGTCCCATAGTCACGATTATGGCAACTTCTCAACCTGCCCGACTACCTTTTATAATTCATAGTCGAGATATTGTTCATGGCAACCTTCATAGTGTGAGTTCCGTTGCCGAAATGGCGAATAATCGAGCATTTATTGGTTATCCACAGAACAATATTCTGATCGATTATGACGGAGCAGCCTGTCTCACAGATTTCGGTCTCTCGTTTACCAATGAATTTGTGGGGACAGCATATCTAAAATCTAGTATCTGTGGCAACGTACAGTTTACAGATCCGGCGTTTGTCAAACGGGTAAATGCCTCGCGGGACGTGATCTATCCCACAAAAGCTTGTGACGTGTACTCCTTTGGAGGCGTCATACTTCATGTTTGCATAATTTACTTTTCTGTGCTATCTCGTCTGACATGTCATCGATAGGTCATATCTGGGAAGAAACCATATGATGGGATTCCTTCGACTCGAATTTTCACGAAAGTCTTGGACGGTGTACCACCCGAAATACCGACTGACGACAGTATTCTTCCCCCACGGTGCAGAATAGTGATCGAGATGTGTTGGAATGGTCAAGAGAGCAAGCGCCCGTTAGCAGAGAGTCTCGTGAATATGTTCTATGACCCGTAGCGACGTCCTCGGGGATCGTTGTCTTCCCGTTTATCCTTGGCCAAAAGCCAGTATACCACTGATCGTCATGCTCATACACAACGAGTATTTACTGCATCTTATGGCCATTTTCACCTCCATCACGCATTACACATGGTACACTTTATTCTACTTATGTACTGCATTCTCTCAACTTTGACATTCGTAAAATTTCACATCTCCAAGATTTGAGGCACATTCTCCACGCTCACATACTCGTGTTCATCTTTGGATAGATCAGAGTCATCGTTGGGTTCTTCGTCCTGTACCACCTCGGACGTCGCCCAAGGGACCATGTTTGCCAACGTTGAACCAAATCCAACGACTTTGGAAATCAACGTACGATTCGAGTGATCGGCCTTGACTGTAACTCTCTTCTGATGTAGCAGTTCATTGTTCACGGCGATTCTGAACCCGACTATGAATACAGCTTGATTCGGAATTCGAAGCCCATCAGAGCGTCGGGGTTCAATGCGCTAATCCAGAGTATGAACGGCCTCCCAAGAGCAGTCGTCTGGTAGAATCGGGCCAACTTTTCCCAACTGCATAATCTTACACGTTGCAGATGACGCAATAACATTTCCAAAGGATGCAAGAAACCAAGATTCTGCCTTGTGGAATCCGGTTATAAGATAGAGGGAGTCATCGCTGATGTCACGATAAAGTTGTTCACGAGCGAAACGGCACCGCGTTCTGGACGACAATGTCCAAGAGTAACAACGTCTTTGTCATCCTATGGCGCTCAGCTCCTTGCGGGAGTATGAGCATCGCGCCTTCACCATGTTGAACATTGAGTGAACTGATAATTAGATAACCTGTAAGAAGACAGGATCAGAATTGAGCGGGACAACAAATGAACGCTTGAGCACGCACCTATGGGCCTTTCCATCCATGTATCAGTAACTGGATCGGCACAGTCGATCGCACAATGCATCGCGGACGATATGATGGCACGTCCTGGACACTCGATGTCGGGAACGACGCTGTAATCTACCTGTCCTAGCGTGACCTGAGTAAAACTATTGGGGACCCCGTCGGCCTCATGGAGGCCTCTGGGACGACAACAACAACGTCACCCAATTATAGTCCTTCCCGTCGATAGCATTCAGGAAGCCGGATGTTTGGTTCGGGTGTCCATAGAGGGTAGCCACGGTGCGATAAAATTTTACGCGCGTAGACATCTTGTGGGGAGTGGAAAGCTGGCAAGATGGTGATGGTGGCGCCTCGACATTACTTATTGCTGTGGACACGCCGACTCAGTGAGGTGGGAGTCACATGACTTCCGGTCCGAGGCGCCTTCGTTTGCAGGGGGTGTGATCTACGTGGTGTCCCCGGTAGAGCAGGGGGCTTATCTAGGTAGAGTTATATCGCCGCACCGATGAATGGATGAACTTCATCGTCAGGACAGACTCGAGTTGGGATTCTGAGAGTCTTGACTCTTGTGGTTGGCAATGATAACAATCACCTCGGACAGAAGTGGTGGGAGTATGCGTATGACGAGAAAGTTGACTTTCCTCGAAGCAAATCACCACGACGTTGGCTTGCAACTGCAACTGTCATAGTACCAGTCGAAACTCCAACTCAAACGTCTCCTATGCGGTTTAGATCTCCGACCATCTCTTCACCCACGACCAGTGCGAGCCGGGACAAAAACAATAATGTATTCTGCAATAATCGCACGTGAGTAATGTTTGATTAGGATTTTGTTTTACTTTCGACAATTTGAACAGTTCGGCATACTTGGATTCACCACTGAGAGTGTAGAAAAGCTGCTCAGTGCCGTTGCCGTCTTCAAGTTTTCTAGTTTCCTCTCTCCCACCTTAGATGACCCTAAACATCGCGTGACGCAAGTCTCTCCTCAGGCCTCGGAGGTCACGCCGAGACCTCGTCCTCTTCCCACCGTTCCAATTCGTATTTGAATAATGTGTCGTCCTCCAAGTCGATTTCGATGCCAAAGATGATGAGCCGATTTTGTGGCTCGACGAGGACCCATTATCTTCTTGCCTCTTCCCACATGCAATTGCTTGCGTATGTGTGAAGTGATTTCGGATCCCGGGAACCACTCCCATTCCTGGATACGTTTGGCCATCCCGGTGGATACCAATGTAACGTCCCTTCATACGGCTCGCGTCGTACTCGCATAGACAGGCAATTTTTTGTTAAAAGTTGTCACGAGTTATCGGGATACTTCTCAGAGCTCCGACTTGGAGTGCGCTGTTGTTTCTCGTACGATTGACTTCCTCCGCCCGCATGTGGTCCGAATCTGGTCTCTTGTGTTCCATCTCGAGCACGGCTCTCGAACTCCCTTTCTCTGGAGGGAGCACAGACGTGCCCGACGCCTCGAAGAGCTCACTCTCAAGAGTGGGGTTTCGACCGAGAAAGAAGTTGAAGCTCGACTATCCTCGGCGCATTATACTCGAGATGTCCAAGATTCCGAGCCAGCACCTCTCTTTCGAAGCGTGACGCTCAGTGGGCACTTTGTCGGGAATTCTCACATAAAGTTCGATCTCTCTTCTTTCCTGAACTAGTTCATCAACGTGACGTCTGTAACCATCTGTGGTGACCCGGCTATCCATTTCAGAAACATCGTCTCTGCATATAAACTCATGCTTGCAGTAGCCAGGTTTCAGCCGTTGAGAACGTTGACGGTCGACGCTATTCTTATTGATAATGACCCAGTGCGGCCACTCATTGGTCATCGCAATGTTTTCGACCTCTGCCTCTGCCTGGTCAGCGGCGGAACTATTCTGCGGGACATTCTTACATGCGTACCGGGGGGTCATTGGACGAAGATCACGATAATTGATTTCCCTCCTCTTCAATTCCGAGCGCCTGACGAACTGTGGTGCTACTCCTTCGTGCTGACCACCTAACGCTTATATCTGTGGACCTGAACACAGCACTAGAAGACGTCGCTTGTAGCTGGCTGGGAGAGTTGCTCTCTGTGGCCGGTTGCCCGAGGTTGTCGTACTCATTTTCTGAGGCACTGCAAGGATAAAATGCACCCATCGGTCTGTGCCATCTCCAAATTGTCAACCGTGACCACCTCCGCATAAAAGACTTGATCGTGATGGCACGATCGCGCGAGATGCAGGCAATGGATCAATTGGTATATTATCGACTCACGGAGTTGATCATGCTCAGCGTCAATGGACTCGGTCCGCTCATTACTGATGAACAGGCTACGTGGTTGGAACAGCGTTTGCAGAGGTTTTCTTGAGATACTACTGTTGCAGGGGATGGTTTACAGTACACGTGGGATGGATCAAAGAGCTTGGCGATCCGATTTGCCAATGAGTCTTTCGAGAGGCGGAATCTGTCCTGTCACTGAAGGGGCTTAGCTTAAAATAAATGAAGATCGCCACCTGGTTACGCTACTGGGGCATGAAGCCTTGAGGTTGAACTCGAATCGACACCTAACGGTGAGCAGAATATGGCAATTCTTGAACTACTCGTGACTTTCCCTGACAAGCTGAAGTGGTTTCTTTTTTTTTTTACAGTTCTGTGTACTACTTAATTTACATAGGTGCCAATCAGATTTGTCCAAGACTTAATCATATCAAGCTTTCCATCACCTCGCCCAATCCATGTCCGTGCTCGACTTTATGTTGACGGTGCAAGCTATTCGTGGATCGTCGATCGTACGATGGACGTCTACTGCGACAATCCCCGAAGGACGACGATAAATAACGATTCTTTTAAATGTAAATCTATTGCGACCCGCGCTGGATCAAGTTGGAATTTTGGAGTGCCAAAGACGTGACCATGGTGCGTACAAGCTAGCCACTGCAGCTTGTCGTCAGCCTTAGCCAGCCGCCATGTCTTCAGGCCTTATAAGCCAGGTGTCCTTGCCTCTGAGTGCCAGGTCCTTCAAGCTTCTTCTATACCCACTTCTTCGACTTCTTCACGATGCACGTTCTCTCTGTCGTCACCGTCCTTCTCTTCGCCGCCATCGCGCCCACGCACAATTCGTCCACGACGGACTCGCACAACAAAACGACCTCACACAACGCAGCGATCTCGCACAACACCACCAACACCGTTCCCGCCGGCACTCACAAAGTTAATCCTTTCATCCACTAATCCGTAGATGCTTCCCAGATCGACAGCGCAGTCTCTGCTCAAGGTGACGAGTCTGCCCAGAACTTGAAGACCATCATGTTCGACGCTACCGGGAAACTCGATCTCATAAGCAAGCAGCTTTGTATGCCTTTCGTCCTTCCTGTAATACTTTCTAACGGCCGTCGTTTAGCCCAGGACCTGCAGGGAACTGATACCAGAAGTGTCGTGAAGACCATCTCCCAGATTAACGTGATACTCTCCGAGATTTCCGGCAAGATTGAGATTGCGTCCAAGAAAGTCGAGATGACTCCGTCCAACGTGTCTTTCCTTGGTCCATTCGTGTTTGATCTCCTGAGCGTGAGTTCAGATTGGCGCTGGAGAACTTGAATCGCTGTTCATTCGGTATTAGTTACTCGCCACGATCTTGTTCAACCTGATTCTGCCGATCAAGGGTATCCTGGGGAACGCCGGGACCGATATTATCGCCGTCATTAAAGAGTTGTTGTACGTCTTTTCCTTTCTCATCGTCATTTGGTGTTTACGATACGTTGCGACCCAGGATGTGCATCTACGAGCTCCTCGTCTTCCTGAAACCGTTCATCGATGGTATCTTTATCTTGGGCCCCATCTTCGAGTTGGTGATATACCTTGTCAAGACGCTAGAGTCGATCTTTGGTATTTAACTTAGAGACAGGGAGAAATGTAAGTATGCTTGTGGATCCACCAACGGTCAATTTAGAGCACTTTTGGCTTGTTTCATATGAATAGTGCTTCGTTTCCAAACGAGACCAGATCTGTGAGACCGGAAAGCGCTTGTCCTGATGAGTCAAGTGAGCGGGCAATTGAAATCGTCTGTGCCGCTTATCGAATCCCTCGGGGATGGTGAAGGGTGCATTCCACGTAGGAATGGCTCCCACGTGGGTACCCCTTGGCAGCATAAAAGCACAAGCGAGAATCCAAAAGAATTCCGAGCGCCCGCACCACCTACAGGATCGTAAGTGGGGCAGGAAGCATCCCTCCCTCCATTCGTGCACCCCACCTCGCAACCAGTCTATCCGGGGTCGTGCCTCTACACGTCGTTGCCGCCTCAGACGGTGAACCTTGGCCAACTCCCTCGATAGGGCGTAAGTCTGGGAGCTGAGCCGCACCCTAAACGACCTTGGAAGGGCGACGGTCGGAGTAGTGGTAGCCCCCTGACGGGAACTTGCGCAGGTTCGAAACCGTTACCTATCCCGTCCCCTCGCCGTCCCTGCGCGTACCTGTATGCGGCGTCCTCAGTGGCCCGCAGTCCGACCCCAATTCTTGTCGGACGGACGAGCAAACGGGCTCGGTAGCCCAAGTATCCCTCCTTTACACACAGACATAGCAATGATAGCATTAGCATAGTACTACTAGGGGCCCGAAGGGCCATAGTCTGCCCCACTCACGCATTGTGCGTGCTACGTAACCTGCAGTCTGGCTGTCTGAGAGTCGGCACTGAATCATTTCGTTGAAGATCCGTGAGAATCCCGCTCACGCTCTGGACCAGTGTGCCTGGGGTATAACTTCGCCGCATAACAACGTTTGCTGACTCCAAAGCAACGGCGCGCGGAAACTTGACACAAAAATACGTAACTTACATAGCTCCGGGGACCGACTGATAGGCTGAGGCTGAAATTGCAGTCAACGTTTCAAGGTACATAAACTTTCGGCCCTTTAGTGTCCTACAAGAGCGCTCCGGCGAGCATTGAAGCGACGGTAAGCCTATCATATCTGGCCACCATAGTATCGCCACGCCCAACGAATCCCCAGGAAGAAAAGACGCTGTCTCAGAGGTCGGAGTCAGAGCTGGTTGGGATGTGTTTAACGCTTCATCCTCAATGATGAAAAAAGGCCGAGTCATATGCCTTTTTTGAATTCAGAATAGTCGAGGAAACACCTGATTCGCAGAGATCAAGTGACAGCACCACCCTCAGTACGTACGGCCGGCAAACTTCCATACCAACACAACTATCTGCAAAGTAGACGAGTAACGTTATCGCTTAACAATTCCCTTGGGGCCCACTTGAGAGCTCTGATTGGTGGGGAACACAGAGTCCGTAACTACTATGCCTTTTTTGTCGCGAGGTGAGCGAGGTGAGTCGGCTACGGATTGTAGATTTGAAGGCACTTCAAATCGGATATCCGGCAACACCTGGAATGCTTTTTGTCCGTTCTGCTTTTGGGTTAGCCCGAGGCCTGCCCCATTTGGACACGATTTGAAGGGTCAGCCAATCAAAATGCTTTCCTGCGAAACGTAACGCACATGAAACTGACAACTTTCAACTTATCGCTTGTTTCATTTCAGACGGTTTGCAGATGCTAACATACTTTTCGTATCCTTTTCGTGCACTTTGATTGGAGGGCCTGGGGGCCAAGAGTGTACCATTCCAAACGGAGGTTCCAGTGGAACCTCTGGACTCGGGTAAAAAGTGCAGATGCCGCCTTACCTCACGGCCCGGATCAGCTGGACTGGACCAACGGTTCTGAAATGCGTTCCAGACCTCCAAAAAACATTTGACAACAGGAAAAAAAAAGTGATAGGCGCATGTAGACCAAGTTCCGGCCCTGTAGGTGGAAGCGAAGGCCTATAAAAGAGGTGCCAGTCGCTCTTGTTTTCTTCATCATTACAATCCACTCGCATTCTCTACTTCATATCTCATATCTCATTCTACTTACCATCTACAATGTTCGCTCGTCTCTTTGCTGTCGTTGCCCTCGCTGCCTTGGTCGTCGCGCAGGAGTGCACTACTGGTCCAATCCAGTGCTGCACAAAAACCGCCTCTGTTTGTTTCCGAATATGTGCTCTGCGTGCCATCTAACGTCTATCTTCAGGCCGAGGACTCTCACAGTGTGCTCAGCACGATTGGTATCGATGAGCTCGTTGGCCTTACTGGCCTCGTAGGAGTAGCATCGAGCTGCAGCCCTATTAGCGGCCTAGGTGTCGGCAACAGCGGCGCTACTTGCTCTCAGGAGCCTGTCTGCTGCAATGGCAACAAGTTTGTGCGTTTCGTTTCATCGTTTTTGGTCGGGAAGAGATTTCTCACCGCGTATACAGAACGGCCTTCTCGTTGTCGGCTGCAGTCCCATCAACGTTAAGGGTTGAGCACTTGTCGGTGGCCGCAAGTAGGGATTGCATAGAAATATATTTGTAGAAAGCGGATTCTGAACTAATGCGATCGTTGATTAAATGTCAATTGTCCCTCATTGTGCGAGTAGGTTTTCGTCAGTGAGACCATTCTCTCCTGTTGATTTCTGGTCCGTTGTGAGGGCCCGAAACGGGGTTGGAGTGTATATGAGTATCATCTCAGGATGGAGGAACAGCGATCAGAATCTGTGCGATAACAGCACGCTTCACGTCGGAAAATATGTTGTGACGTCGCGATATTGTCGAGCAAGATACTTCAGATTGTGTGCAACCAGAAAGTACCTCAGTTGACATGATCAGAAAAAGAAGAATTTCAGTACTGACCCATGGTAAGCATCGAGGCAGAAACTATCACGGCAGCATCAAAATTTTTGTGCAGAGTGGGGAAAGAGAGCGTCATTACTAGAGCGAGCACAACTAGACCTGAAAACTGCCGAGTCATACTTAGGCCTCAAAGATATCTGACTTGGAGCGTTAATACATCGCATTCGCAGCACTATGATAACTATCAGGAGTTAAACGTTGGCGTCCCATGTAACCTATCCCACTCACGGTTGGTGTCATATAAGTGATTTAACAGCTCTGTTGGGTCCACACACCTTCATGGAGGAGGCGAGTTGCCACGATTTGCCATGTATATCGCACGTTACCGTGCTTCCACTTTTTCAAAAATGAGATGATGAGATAAATACACTCACCCCCCTCCCTGGCAGGGTCTCCAGGTCCGAATGAGTCTCGGACTCACCGAAAAAACTTGGACATGAGACGCGCTACGTGAGAACTTTATCAATTTGATTACCTAATACGATCGCCCGGAAGCGTTGTTCACAGTGAACCTGTGATCGAGCAATCCATGTACTTGCTCCTCCCGACCTTTCCTACACTCCATATTCCAAGCCGCGATAAATTTTACCGATCACAATGGAACGATATTGTAAGAACTTCAAAGGATATTTCACTATCAGCTAGATCAAGTTGGAAATTTGGAATGCCAAAGACGTGACCACGGTGCGTACCAGTCAGCCACGACCCATCGTCAGCCTCAGTCAGCCGCCATGTTTCCAGGCCTTAAAAGCCAAAGGTCTCCGGCTCTAAGCGTCAGGTCTCTCAAGCACAAGCACTTATTCTTCTATACCCTCTTCGCCTTCTAACACGATGCATGTTCTCTCTATCGTCACCGCCCTTCTCTTCGCCGTCACCAGCTTCGCCGCCGTCGCCCCCACGCACAACTCGTCCACCACAGTCTCCCACAACACCACCCACACCGTTCCCGCCGGCTCCCACAAAGTCAATCCTTTCATCCACCAGTCCGTCGATGCCTCCCAGGTCGACTCCGCAGTCTCTGCTCAAGGTGACGAGCCTGCCCAGAATTTGAAGAACATCGTGTCCGACGCTACCGGGAAACTCGATCTCTTGAGCAAGCAACTTTGTGTGTACTTTTTTCTCTCTCATTTGTAATCCTTCCTGACAGTCACTGTTTAGTCGTCGACCTGCAGCAGTCTAATCTCCAGAGCTTCGCGATGACCATCTCCCAGATGAGCTCGATGCTCACCGAAGCGTCCGACAGCATTGAGACTGCGGTCGGGCGCGTCGAGATGACTTCGTCCAATATATCTTTCCTCGGTCCATTTGTGTTTGATTTCCTCAGCGTGAGTTGAGGTTCGTACTCAAGGATTCGAATCGCTGATGATTCGGTATTAGTTGATCGCGACGATCTTGTTCGACTTGATTCTGGCGATCAGGGGCATTCTATGGAACGCCAGCTACGAAATCATCACCCTTATCAAAGAGTTTCTGTACGTGTTCTCTTTTTATTATCTTGATCACTCGTTTACGATACCTTGTTCTCTAGGACGTGTATCTTCAAACTGCTCGGTTTCTTGGAATCGTGCACCGATGGTATCTTAATCTTGAGCATCATCTTCGGGTTGATCAAGTATCTTGTCAAGACTCTCGCGTCGTTTTTAGGTATTGAAGACTACTATTAATTTATCTTAGGACAATGTGTGTTTGTGGATCCACCGATTACAATGTATGATTGAACTAGAGTGCGCTTTAAAGGAGGGATATCTACTAGCTATGAAGCGTCGACCGATAGGTAATGTCACGCTCCAACTACAATTTTTGAGCGAAGCTTCACGAGAACGCGGTAAAGGTGTACCTATAGGCATGGGCACCACCACCTAGGCCCAGGCGGGAAAAGTGGCTGCTGCTTTCGTAAGGAGGTTGAAATTGCAAGGGTAAGTGTGAGCGACAGTGGGTGTCGTCGGAAAATTCCGCACCCCACCTATGATCAGACCGTATCGGACAACTTCAACTACTTGTCAGCAAGTAGGAGGCAGAGGCACTAGCACAAGAACGTATGGATCCGGATATCTGAAATGATCACTTCAGCCGCAATAACTATCGATACACCGAAAACGCGACCAAACGGGTGAGGTAGTGTCTACACGATCCTGAAGACCTTATCACGAAATTGGGAAGCGACGAAAAGCTGACGACGTGATGGACGGAGATCGCACATCATTTGGATTCGGGAACGCTAATCGACTCCGTTCCCGGACTATAGCAGAATATACTGCGAAGGGTCAGAACGATGCGCAAGCTGGCTGCAATTCCCAACGTAATTATACTCGTCGCAGAATATGACGTTGCCTGTCGCCGAGAAACGGTTGGTATCCAGGACAGAAAGACAAGTGGCACCTCCAGTATGAACGATACAAACATCCCAAGTGTCGTCCTCTGCCGTGTTGCATTTGGTGGCCGTGATGGACTGAACAGAGCGTGAAGAGAGGGGGTTGATGCTGTCGCCGATGAAGGTGAGTTCAGCATCAGTGGTAGCGATCCAGTGCATCATTTCCTCGTAGGACTTGATGTACGTCGACAGTCCCTTTATGCGAAGCAACGAGTTGAGCAAAAAAAGTGCGGTGATGCGTGACGAATATCATCACTTGAGTGTTCGAGCCACTGCCCTGCCCCTCGCGATGATACTACCAACGGCCTATATGATAGCATTTCAGTCTGCACAACAGAGAAGGACGCACCGTGTCTCTGGCACAGCATGACAGGTATCAAGATAACCATGACTGCAGTGGCATTAAGTAATAATGTTGTTGCGCAGAGCGAAAAAAGAGAGCATCGATAGAGCGAGTACGAATATATATGGAACGCGCTAATTCCGATACTCCAGGAGTCATCCTGGAGAAATTCCGTCATTTCCTAAAGGTAAAGATAGCGGCTTTGGTACTAAGAGCGAAATTATGGCTTAACGGAACGACAGAACTTTTGATGTCCTGGGCCCTTCGGGTAATGGAGCACCTCAAAGCTATAAAGCGCGGGCGTTACACAGTAAATGAGAACATGGGTCAAGAACATTAAAGCCTGTGGTTTATAAACATGCGAGTTCCTCTGTACTTCTGTCGCGGTCCTACATCCTGGGGTGGAAATACAAGTGTTGACCAATGAATTATCACGTAACCACAGCGGCGGGCACTCAGCGAGTCGTGCCCTTTGGACGGTGCAAGTATCATCCTGACGTTGTATCAAACTTGAACGCGTGTCTCTTGAAACAGAGAAGGGGGGGGGGGGGGGCTGGCAGGTACATCAGGCTGGGGGCCAACGTCCGACTTGCGCCCACAGTTTTCCCAGCGCCTCGGCCAATGAGCATGCAAGTTCATGATAACGAGAACATCAAACTCACGGGATGAGCTCCATTTCACCCTGAGAAATTGAGACATCGGAGAAGAAGTCGGTCGTGAATATGGACATTATGATTTGCAACAAAAAACGAACGGTAATGTTGCATCGAATGCTGTAGTCCATAGCTTGCACCCGCAGAAAGTACTGTTCCAGGTTTAGTGTTCGTGTACGTTCAAAAGCTCCCCATGGTCACATCATAGGACTGATAGGTGGGTTACACTCAAGCAGAAAAGATATCATGAGCGAGATTCTTTATGAAGTGCCTACATAAATTCAAGCAGTAGTTGGCGTCAAAAGAGCACTTGTCGTCATTCCAGTCTTCGAGCCTTTATGATTTGAACGCGTAAGTCGAGCAACAAAATGCCGGTGGGCAGCGCATGGGATACAAGATGAATGCTGGGAGAGATCCTATGGCGCGCACCCATCTGGTGGGGGGGCTGCCAGTGGGAGTTGACGTGTGCGTATCCAACGCTGTAATGCAGCAGCGTTGCAGCTGCCTCAGTGCGAGCGTGTCAACCTGTAAATATCAACCCCAAAGCTCGAACTCGATATCGACCAAACACCTAGATACTGGGCGCACTGTGGGTACTGCAAAACCTAACAGGGCGGCGGGGGAACGGGTCACCGCGTGTCAACGCCACCAGCTACTTCGGATTACCTAATATGTACTTCGCGCTGTCCGATTAGTTGTTTGTCGTAGCCTCTTCTCAATTCTCAGATGACTTTTCTAGCACTCTGCGCTGCGATGTCGAATATGACAGGATGTACATTTGCACTCGCCGTCTCGAGTCAAAACATGCTACTTGCTATTAAGCCGTCTATTGCGACGTTGGATCAAGTTGGAATTTTGGAATGCCAAAGACGTGACCACGGTGCGTACCAGTCAGCCACGACCCATCGTCAGCCTCAGTCAGCCGCCGTGTCTCCAGGCCTTAAAAGCCAGAGGTCTCCGACTCTAAGCGTCAGGTCTCTCAAGCACAAGAACTTGTTCTTCTATACCCTCTTCGCCTTCTTACACGATGCACGTTCTCTCTATCGTCACCGCCCTTCTCTTCGCCGTCACCAGCTTCGCCGCCGTCGCCCCCACGCACAACTCGTCCACCACAGTCTCCCACAACACCACCCACACCGTTCCCGCCGGCTCCCACAAAGTCAATCCTTTCATCCACCAGTCCGTCGATGCCTCCCAGGTCGACTCCGCAGTCTCTGCTCAAGGTGACGAGCCTGCCCAGAATTTGAAGAACATCGTGTCCGACGCTACCGGGAAACTCGATCTCTTGAGCAAGCAGCTTTGTGTGTACTTTTTTCTCTCTCATTTGTAATCCTTCCTGACAGTCACTGTTTAGTCGCCGACCTGCAGCAGTCTAATCTCCAGAGCTTCGCGATGACCATCTCCCAGATGAGCGCGATGCTCACCGAAGCGTCCGACAGCATTGAGACTGCGGTCGGGCGCGTCGAGATGACTTCGTCCAATATATCTTTCCTCGGTCCATTTGTGTTTGATTTCCTCAGCGTGAGTTGAGGTTCGTACTCAAGGATTCGAATCGCTGATGATTCGGTATTAGTTGATTGCGACGATCTTGTTCAACATGATTCTGGCGATCAGGGGCATTCTATGGAACGCCAGCTACGAAATCATCACCCTTATCAAAGAGTTTCTGTACGTGTTCTCTTCTTCTGATCTTGATCACTCGTTTACGATATCTTGTTCCCTAGGACGTGTATCTTCAAACTGCTCGGTTTCTTGGAATCGTGCAGCGATGGTATCTTAATATTGGGCATCATCTTCGGGTTGATCAAGTATCTTGTCAAGACTCTCGCGTCGTTTTTAGGTATTGAAGACTACTATTAATTCATCTCAGGAAAATGTATACTTGTGTATTTACCATGTATGGTCAATGTATCGATGAACTAGAACGCCTTCGGATACGGAACGAGATCGGCCAATGTGTGCTCTGAGTGATCGCGTCAAATGAAGCGTAGACGACGGCAAGCTCCGAAGTAACCCATTTCAGTGCGATACTAACAAGCGGTATGTACGATGCGAAGTTTCAGACGGTTCGCTCATGCGTGTCAAGAACTGGCGCGGGAAGTGTGATCAGGATGAGCACAGGTGAGCACACGAGATGTACACGGTAGGATCCGACTTCTCTGCTTGCTGGAGGAGAGTCCGTAAAGGTGAAGTCCAATCAAAACTTGCTACGCGCTTATCAGACTACACAGATCTCTTGACGTCCGTTCAACGCACGATATATTGACTACGTCGCTTGTTGAAGAGAACCTACTATACTTGGAACCATTCGTCACTCCGGTTTGGAAAGTAGTACAGAGTTCAATCATCCCTGCGTCATTCCGAGTTCGTTCCCATCTTTTTTGGTAGCGGCGGCACCGCGACGACTACTTTCATCTCTGCGTGACAATCGTGATTTTGAATCATCTGAAGTTGGGAAACTGTACTCCGACTCTAGATGTATGTATATGTATCATCGCCGTCGACGATAGAGGTGAACGGTCACATTGGCCTTGTGTTTTCGCCCCTCTTCCACAACACGCCAGCCAACTCATCGAAACAAAAATAGAATAAATAAATAAATCCATTGCGCAGGATATTTCTCCACCCATGTCGGCCGAACCCTATTACACTCTACATTTACTGTGCTCGCTTGCAAATACTAACCACAATCGTCGCCATACATCACCACACGTTCTTGAAACCAAACAGCCTTGCATTATCCTTGACAATTGACTCGATCAACATGAAGATGGGGGCCAAAAATTGTGCATGTGGATCGACGATGGACGATTTCATCACGTCGACGAGCTCACTGACATAGTTCCTAGAACATGACACGTCAATCAACGCGCCACGAGATCCGAAAAAACAGAGACGTACAGCAAGCCGTCGAGTGCATCGAGAATTTTGGAGGCGTTGGAACCTGTGAGAGCGCCAACGACCGGTCGAATTAGGCCGACCAAGAACGTGCTCAACGTCTTGTCGACGACGACGTCAGCCACTGTGTTCACAAGTGTACATCTCCACTTACCGTGATGAAGCCAAACACGGTCGGGATGAGGGCAGCCATATCCGACTCTGTCAAGCGAGACTCCTTGTGAACAGTCTTCAACTTCTCGACACTGCTGCCGACGGTATTCTCGATCGCGGAGATGCATTTGAGGAGCTGGTCCGAATTTACCTGCGCACCGTTAATTTGCAGGATGGAAGCTAATTGACCTCGCAGTCAGTAAAGAACACCAGAAAACAAGAAGGAAAAAAAAAGAACGTACAACAAGACGGGTCATTCAACCCGGCCAAAGCGGCGTTTATGATGTCGACAAAGTTTTCGACATCGGTGGAAGAGGGGATCTGGGCGGTACCGTCGGCAATTCCGTCGGCGGCACGACCGGTGTCGGGGTCGCCCAAAAGATACCTGATGAGTCTAAGCAGCGGAGAGTCGGTTGCCAACGTTGCAGGCAGAGTGACGGCGGCGAGGCTGGTGACGGCGAGAACGAGGGTGGAGACGACAAAGAGAACGCGCATCGTGTACAAAGTCGAAGAGACGGGTATAGGGTATGTAGTCTGTGAGAAGTGTGTTTGAGGGGACGGCGTTCAGAGTCGAACATGGCTGTCTTTTATACCCAGAGACGCTGTGGCTGAATGGGATGGTCGCCGAGCATTGCAATACAGTAATTTGACTTGTTATAGTCTGACGTCATAAAGAGTATCGGCACGGTCGCGGAACTTCCTAATCTTGGGTTTAGGCGTTCTGACGCGTTGAAATTGTCTGATGTAGACCTGTGATCGTACACCGTGGACGAAAGGAAAAGGTTATTGGTTTGATCTTGGAAGTCACCGGGACTAATCAAGGAGACGAATAAAGTTCTTCGAAAACAGTGTTGGCACAGTCGGTGAGTCGGCGTGGTGTGATGGTTAAGAATATTATTTATGATTCCCAAATAGGTAATCCAACGATCGGCCCCGTCAATCACTGCAAGTCTCCGGGATCAAGGCATAAATATTAAGTATGTATTGCAGAGGACACTTGCCTCGTTTAGATCATAGACATGTTGAGCTAGTACATAGGTTGGAATCCACTTCGTCAACGCCGAAGCCAACATGAATTAGACTATAATAAAGAGAGTATGTTCGTACGTAAATTGAAGGAATGTTAAGTAAAGAAAGAGTGCGATCAAGCTTGTGAATGAGCACCAACTTTTTGGCCAGGCGCAGAATGTAAATCGTCTAATTCCTTCATGAATCTTTTGAGTTTCTCCATGTCGAAGAACTCGTCTTGCTTGCGAGGACGCAAAAGTTCCAGCCCATAGCTCTTCCTCAAAAGCACCAAGTATCTCTCGTGCACATAACCGATATGTCGTTTGAGGCTATCTTTCCGTGATAACCTGAATGCGTCCGTCTATCAGAACACCGAGAGCACGTAATTAAAAAAAGGACTCACTGAAAACTGGGCGCTTGTTTGGCGATACATATATAACAGATTCCTTCTCCCTCTTTCACCTGTGTCTTTTTAGGCTTGGACTGTGTACGGAACGTTAGCTTGAATACAGACAAGCATTGGGGAAAGACGTACGCTAAAACTCTTCTTGTTTCTCGTCCGTCTATTTCGCACCGGACCAAATTTCTTCGGCGCCTTACTAGCCTCCTGACGAACAGAAAATTCGTTCACGAAAGACATTTGATCGTCTTTCTCAGACGGTGTCTGTGGACCGGTATTCTGGGTGGGAGCGTTCCAATCGAACACGTGATTACCCTGAGGAGCTTGGTAGGACGCTTCTGGTTGCGTGTCGCATAAGACGGGGTCCAAGTCTGGAGAGTCTCGGCCCAGGGTGGGTGGAAGTGGCAGAATTGGTAGTAAGTGTGAAATCGGTGCCAGAGTTTCGGGAGGGAAAGTAGCCGGATGCGTCAAGGGGAGACCATAAAAGTCTGCGGGTAATTCAGTCGCTGAAGTTTGCCAGTGGGGAGAGACGGGGATACAGCCAGAATGTGCAGGCGAGGTTGGATACGGTAATGGGAGAGTTGGGAGAGTTGGCGTGTCAAGAGGGGTCGCGATTGGCTGCAAGGGTAGATTGAATGGATCGGTGAATTCTTCTGGCTCTTCACTCGCCGAAGCTTGGGGAGCGATAGGGACGAATCCCGAAGGTGCATATGACTGAAGGGGTTGTGGGTACCAGGATGGATATTCCTCGGGTACGAAGTATTGGGAGTCATGATGGTTGGCGTAGGCGTCCGGAGAGGGGTATGACACTTCGGGATCGGGGTATATCGTGGGGTATGGGTCTAAGGTCGAAGAAAGATAGCGATTGACAGGTCCGCCAGTGGACGTGTCCTGACGCAGAGAATCCGGATAAATAAGACCGGAGGGAGACATTATAGGGGGGGACGAGAAATAAAGTGGAATGAAGTGCTCGAGTCGGGGGGAATGGCGTTCGGTGGATAGGTTGGGGGGCGTATTTATACCAATTTCATGGTAGTCAAAGCGCGCCCAGCATTGACCTCTGGAAACACTTTGTTAAATGACGGAGGTTGGTGGTGTATCACTAGGAAACTTCCACTCGTTTGTGTAGTCGGGACAGGTGCCCTGAAACGCGTGTGGAGATGACAGTTTACCCCTCGGGGTACACCTGTACGGGCGGGTTCGTTGAGAAAAGGCGATGCTTCCGCTTTTCTGGATTGTCTTCATTGACAGATTCGGACGTCCAACCCTCCACTCTTCCTAATTCACTGTGGAGAAAACACATTGATACCGAGATGTGGAATTAGCTCGTGATCGTATCTTGGATCGCTTGAACATAACATGTCATCTGGGAAAAATATGACGTGTGGAACCACGTACGAAAACAGCTCCCGCACACCAGCAGCCAAATGAAGGGAATCCGATCGCTATTCTGCCAAATGGGGTGAACTTGCTTTCTGGAAACTTAGAGGACGAGAACCGAGGAAAGCACTGAAACCCAGGATGCTGGTTACGTTGGCCTTCACCAAAGGTCAAAGCACTGCACAATTGCTCCTCAAAGCGTGGTCCGACGGCCGCGTCAAATATCTCCGTTAAGTGAACGAGGGCGTCATTCACCCTACAACGCTCCCAAAATAAAATATTTTCATTCGGAGGCTACATGATCATGTGCCGCTTTGTAGGTCCTGTACAACGCACCGAAGATTTAGTCAAGTATTTTGATTTTTTAAAGTATTTAACTTACACAGCCCTCCGCGTGCTCAAAACTTCAAAGCACAAATTACATACCATCCACCTTGCTCGACGCAAGCCCGACTCGTGAATACAACACTCTTGAATGACTCCAATCCAACCACAGATTCGTCAAGACTAGACAACGTACGCCTCCGGCAAAGATTTTGGTTCGTTCGGTTAGTGGATTCGACTATATCCTGCCAGTCTATCAGAAGAATATAAGAGATAACGAACGTAAAACGCACGGTTACAGCCGACTAGAAATGTCACAAGTGACAGGTACCATGTAATCGCAGAGATTGGTCACTCGGTGCAGTTTGAACGACCCAATGGATCACCACGAAGAATAACGCACGACACGTTTATCCGCTCTCTGGCTATGCGCTTTACAAGGTGAGAAACCTTTTCGTCTCTTCAAATCACGAGGGACATACCTGATGACCGTTTCACGAGCTCAGGAGACGAGGATGTCGGAATGCGCAGAGTTTCGTGCTTTCCTGATAGCGTCGGTCAAGCGCAGACGTCGGAGGGCGCACCTGCCTGGTAGGAAAGAGTACCACGAAATGGAACGAATTTATAGTCTCGTTCGGAGTTGAATAAGACAACAAGACCTTTAATGTCTTATACACCACCGGGATCACTGTGGGTGTGGAATCTGGATTCGGTCTGTGAAGGTAACCACTTAGCTCGCCCTCATTTCAAGACAGGTATGGTTGTACGCAATGATATGTTGTCTTGAATTTGTCGCTCTCACTGGGCGAAAGAAATCAAATATTGGGACGAACAGAGAACAGCTTTGCTGAAATGCCAGGAATGGCCGGGTGCGGAGTGTTGTCGGACTTTACTACCGATTTTCGTGTGGACAGTTAGGGATTCACCGCCTTTCCTTGGCCTTACCCGACGTCGTGGCTACACTGAGCTCTTGCATACGCCCATTCAGGGTACATATGTCTTGGCAAAGCCGTCCGCACTGGCCGCTGACCCGTGGACAAAGGTCCCGAAAATGCTGTACAGTCGCTTTTCGATACGTTGCGCACTCTTGCGATCCGCCAAAGCGAGGGTCGGGTCGTTGTTAACATTCTTGCCCTAGATTGCTTGTACAAAACACGACTACATGTTCTGGCCATTTGTTACCTATGACAACCAAGGTAACGGCGCGCCTGCTACCGCGACTTCGATGATAATGTCGCTGTGTGTGCCCACCACCTCACCCTTCCTCATCCAATGACGACAAGCGCACCAGACAATTGGTATGCCTTCCTGTTTCACCCTCATCTCTGCATCTCACGTCCTCACCCGACTCCAGCCTACTAGAATACATGCACACCATCCCGGACTTCCCGTTCCTCAACAACGATAGCACGAGCAGCCCAACAGCGGTTCCGACACCGCGATGCTGGAAACGAGAGAGAGGCGAGGTACTATGCAATGGAATGCATGTGAAGTCAACGACAACGACAGGGCGATCGATTGCGTTGGTATGTCCCATCTTTGAACATGACGAATGGCTCGGTAATGACGGCTAAGGGTCATGTCCAGTCGACCCTACCTGAACACCACACCGTTACGGTACAAAACACACTCGCATGCCACAAGCTCGCATTCAAATTTTACGCGCTTTCAAACATAGCGACAGGTATAACTCTGTTAACATCTTTAAGTTTGTTTTACATAACCTTCTTCATCCGTGACGCGGGGAATTACTTCCACGCCAACGAGATGTGTATGTTGTGACGCCAATTACCGTCTTGGCGCCATCTTATGCAAACATGGAGACGCAGGGAATTGCATCCACGCCAACCGTACCAACGTCCTGATGCCAGTTTTCTCCGGACTAATTTGACATGCGAGTTATTCCGAAACTCTGGCGCGGGGCATCACTTCCGCCCCAAATTATGAGCAGGCGTCTAATAGGATCATTAATGACCAACAGCCTGAAAGGGAGAAGCGTATGAGCACGAAAATAAAAGACAAAGACAAAGACAGCACTCAACACAGTGACAGACGGTGCAACTTCCACCATAGCGAAGGCGAGGCAATGTATTGTATCGTCTGAAACGCACTGCAAGATCTCTATTTGGCCAATCCCGATAATTTATTGGTACAGGCAGCAAACCCGGCCTTTTAGCTCTGACGCGGTGCCAGTGAGATCGAGGAGTAGCGAGATAAAGCAGCGAATATCTAGCATGTACAAAGTTTCCTAACCAGACAACTACTGACGCAACTGCCATTATTTACGAAAACAGCTGTAAATCGATGGATGTCATATATGAGTGCTTCGACGACCGCGCAGTATTGTGAAGATAAGCGGTCGTAATGGTCTAACGGCGGCTAAATCCTTATCAGCTCCAGCGATCTTTACCAAGAGGGTGACTATCTCGTCCTCTCTGAGACCATATTCGCGAAGTTTTTGCGTCTTGACTTCGGAAGGGTCTAGGCGAGGACGAATGCCCAAGAAATCAAGTAGCTTTTCGAACAGCTCCGTTGCCCAGCTCAATTTCTCCTGCTTGAAACCTTCTGCGCGACTATGGTCCATGAGAAGGTCGTGAACCGCCTGTCTGGAGGCATAATACCGATCGCCAAACTGTCACTTTGTGGTGATCCAAGCGTGACCAACTGCGTGGATGCCGCACTCTGCGAAGTGAGAATGATTGTATAGCCACCAATCCTCCATGTTTTCTTCGTGCTCGAGATGCGTGATGACGAGAGCGATGGGAACTTTTTTGTGGCAGAGGAAATCGTGGAAGAGCGTGCAATTTTGTCGCATGTTTTCGGTGATCCTACCCCTTCGTATACAAAACACCAACAAGTTGACACCCCCGGTCTCGGAGAGAAAGCGAACGAGACGATACGCCTTGGTGATGGCGCCGATCAAACAGGCGGGATCCTTGAGCGACTGAGGTTCATTTAAGCCGACGGTGTCGAATATGCGAAAATCTTGTCCCTGGATGGTGATATCGTAGGGTCGAGCGTCCAGGGTACAGCTAGAGGCACTGGAATATATTATCGCCTCTTCGTGATCTAAAATGAGACTGACAAGCGAACTCTTGCCAGCACCCATTTCTCCGAATATCACGACATTGAATCGGTGCTGAGCTGCGACGGCAATCGGCGAAGACAGGCTTCCTGTAGCCGGCCACCGCCCCCTCCCTGCGCATTGTCTGTATCAATACCATTCTCCTTCAGTTTAGATCCACTCCCCTGTTCCTTTCCTGGCTCCGTACTTTCACTGGCAGGACGCGGAGGCAGGAGATTAGCCTGTATGTTATCAGAGTCTTCGGACGCGTGGGCCGCAGGCACGACGCTCTGCGGTGCGATGTCATTCGGCGTAGAACTGCCTCCGAAAGATCCCTGTTCCCCAACAGATTTATTCCCGGCCGAACGCAGCAGAGACTGGGCGCCATCTTGACCGGGCGACACACCACCGCCCATTGTCGCGTTCTTCCACTCTATAACAAGCTCTTGCTAATTAATTTAACGATTTCCTCGCTTGAAGGGCGCCGCTGAGGCCCATCGACAATAGCCCAACACCGTTCTATGATTGCCCATCGGCCCTCCGTAACCACAACGTTATTTGGTCGTCTCGGTGTGATTCCCTTTGAGATCGCGTGCAGAATCTGGCCCTCATACTTAAAATAATGGTACGGGACCTTTCCGCTTAGGATCTGTCCAAGGAGTATCTGATATGCAAAAGACGATGCATATAGGGAGCCACGGACCTGCAGCATGACCCCCCCAAACGAATACACGTCGCTGTGCGTTGTTGGTCCTCCGTGTGGTAATTCATCATCTCCTATTTCGTCCTCAGGCACCTCAAGAGCAAGCAACTCGGGGGCCTCCCAGCGAAGTGTACCCTTTGCCCCGTGCGACGTGACAAATATTGACTTGCTGAGTTCGGTCAACAACATTGACAAGCCGAAATCAGAGATGTATGCTTCCCCATCCTTGCGAATAAGGATGTTGGACTGAAAAGAGAACGTGTCAGCAGGATCCAACCCACTAAAACATGCGTAGATGGACGCACTCCAGATAAATCACCGTGCACGACAGCACATGAATGGACTGCATTTTAAGTACCTTATCATCAACAATGACGAGGAAAGTCCTGATCAGAAACACTCACGATAATGTAGACCAGACGCGACATTATTGAGCTATGGAATGAGCATCAGGTTCGTTTGTTGCAACAATGATGTTATGAATGAGCTTACCAGACCGATAATCTCGATTTCGGTAAGACTGTCATAATGGTTCTCGAGGTAAGTCGTCAAGGTGCCATTCTACACCCAGGGGCAAACCATAGCAAGATATTTGCTAAATCCAGTAGCTGTGCCAAGGAAGGGTAAAATATTGGCGTGCTGCAAGTTGAACCATGTTCTCATTTCTCGCCGGAGCCTCTGTTCACAAAATCAGTCAAACATGCAGAAAGGTAAAGTAATCTGGCTCTGTGATGTACAGTGAATTACCTTTTGTTTTTTCCTTTCAGTGGCATCGTCGTTTTGATGGCTTTGATGGTAACCTGCCATCAGATATTTTGTTAAATATTTACTGGAAGCATATGATAAAACGCACTGTGACGGAGTTTCCATTTTGTCGGAGCACCCCTCGGTATATATCAGCATATCCACCAGACGCCACCGGATGGTTGCCCTCCCGAGTGACAAGGTCAGTTAGATCGCTAGGATCTAGTTTTCTAAAGAGGCATGACAGACATATGTATGACATTGTGACATACCGATGGTCCGACGAATCATCGTATATCCTCTGCACAACCTGTAACGTCTGGTCTACCTTCGAAGCACGTAATAAGCCCTCTGGGTCAAACACGGGCACGCCTTCATCTTCCTTGTTCGCCTCGAGTCTGGCCTGACGATTCCAGGGCGATTCATCAAACTTCAATACACTGACATAGCCCGCAGCTACGTCTTGGCTTCCGCTCTGTAGTGCCCATCGACACGCTTCCTGTGTCTATCTCTCGATCAGTAGGACGTTGAGGGGGCTGATCTGCACCTTGGCCTTTTGGTGGATCGCCATCAAACGCAGTCTTTGAACTGGCCTCCATTCTTTGACTCGACACACCTGGATTCTCTTCATTCCCTGCTCCCTCAGCCTCATTTTCGTTCGGCCCCGGGCCTCCTTTCTCCATCATGTTCACGATCTTTTCTGCAATATCCGGGGCGAGGCCACAACGCTTCGTCAACGTTTCATAACTGTCTTCTTTCCTGGATACAAATGCTTCTTGACGAAACCCACAAGCCCCCTCACAAAGCCAGATAACCAAGGGTTAGGTTCAGGTAAAGGTGCTGCAATTGGAAGAGCGCAGTCTTTGATCAAGTCGCGTATCTTCTTTTCCGACTCCTTGTACTTGGCAACTTTTTCTTCGGTGTCGCCATGGAGTGCTGTAATGCAAGCATGACCGCGGCTCTTGATACCGTAGTATGCTATATGACCCTCGTTTTTCTTCCACCAATCCTCCATATTCGTTTCCCCCTCGAGGCAAGTGAAGACGAGCGCGACGGGCACCTTTTTGTCGCAGAAACAATCGTAGAATATTCGGTAGTTGCTCTGCGCGGTCGCCGTTATCGCGCCCCCACGCATGCAGAATAGCAGAAGGTGGATACAGGCAAGGCCAGAAAAGATGACATAACATAGCCAACTCAAGAATGCCGACTTGCTAGGCCAAAAAGGGAAATACGACAACACAAGAAAGGAAGGGAGATGATTCCCACGCATTATCGGGGTGAGAGAAATTGTCAAGCAAAGTAATAAATGCTGTGTGATTTGAGTGGCGGTGCTTTGGGCTATGGCTCACTTTCCTCTTATCGGACGACTGTCGCTCAACGAATACTTTGTGCTCCTCGTCGCCGTCTCCATCGTCTTTGCAGACGCGCTCCTCCACTACGTCGTCCTCGTCCTCCCAAAGCCCGTCGTCGCCTGGTTCTACACCCGCTCACAAGTCCTTTTCGACAGCTTTGCCAACGCACGCGGCACGCCCACCGCCCAGGAGGCCTTTGCCAACGCTATCCGTGCCGCCAAAGACTTTGGGGAGCTCTGCTCGCTCTATGGCTATGCGCACGAGGAGCACGTCGTCTTCACCAAGGACGGCTACATCCTGACGCTCCACCGCATCCCACGAAGCAAGAACGAGCAACCCGGCCACTCGCAAAATCCCGTGAAAAAACCGGTCGTGTACCTCCACCACGGTCTGCTCATGAACAGCGAAGTCTGGGTCTGTCTGACCGACGAGGCACGCTGTCTCCCGTTCGTGCTCGCATCGCAAGGTATGTTACACGCGCCTCCGTTTCACGATACGGCTGCTGAACCGATTCGTAAGGCTTCGACGTCTGGCTGGGTAACAACCGGGGCAACAAGTACTCTAAAAAGTCGATTCAACACAAGCCGAGCTCGTCGGCGTTTTGGAACTACAGTCTGGACGAGTTTGCGCGGTACGACATCCCGGACGCGATCGAGTACGTGCTCGCACGCACGGGCGTTGGAAGTCTCGGATACGTCGGGTTCAGCCAGGGAACCGCGCAGGCGTTTGCAGCGCTGAGCGTGAACCCGGAGCTGAACGAAAAAGTAAACGTGCTCGTCGCGCTCGCACCGGCCATGAGTCCCGCTGGGTTATCGGCCCCCGTCGTCGACGCGCTCATGAAGGCCTCGTACGTCTCGCCCCGTCTCTCGTTCTTGTCCGGGTTCGTCTGACGGCGCGCGTACAGACCGACGTCGGTCTACCTCTTCTTCGGACGGAGGGCGATCTTGTCTTCGGCAGCGACCTGGCAAGCCATATTTTACCCGCCGATTTTCACCGCCGTCATCGACGCCTCGCTCTATTTCCTCTTTTCCTGGGACAGCCGCAACATCAGCAAGATGCAAAAGATGGCGGCGTACGCGCACTTGTACTCGTACGCTTCGGTCAAGTCGGTCGTGCACTGGTTCCAGATCATGCGCGAGTCGGCGTTTCAGATGTTTGACGATGACGTGACCGTACTTTCGGCGAGCGCGAATCGGGCGTATCGACCTGCGCGGTTCCCGACGCGGACGATCGAGACGCCGATTTATTTGTTGTATGGCAGTCGGGACAGTCTGGTGGACATTGACGCGATGGTGGGTGCGCTGCCCAAGGAGGGAACGCGCGTGCGGCGGCTGGAAGGGTACGAGCATCTGGACGTGTTGTGGGGGAGAGCCGTGGACAAGGACGTGTTTCCCGAGGTGTTGAACGCGTTGAAGATGCATTGTGAGGATCAGGCGGGGACGATCGAGCGTAATGGGATCAGGATGTTTGAAATGGGGGTGAGCGATGGTGAGGACTGGGTGGCCGATGGCGAGGAGGACTAAATTGTCTGGCTGCTTGAACTCTAATTTGCGGGTACTACCTACCGTATGTATGGTCTGTCGTAATGGACGCTCGTTGACGAGTCTGAAGGGACTTCATTCCATGTGCATGGTACCATACGGGTGTCGGGACAAAAGGAGCCATGGCCAGCCTGACAAATCGAACGCAGTAGGGAATAGACGTGCAAACTTTCCAAGCGCAAGGTCGACCGGGCCTGCAAATGATCGAGCATTGGCTGATGCTAGGTGGCTTTGGAAGCCTCGATCGCGCGTATTCGCGTTACATCTGGGACGCACGGAAAAAAAAAGGCTCGCATTGGACTGAGCCGCTCTTCACTACCTTTTTTTATTCTTCTTTTGGTTGCCGCGGCCGATTGGTCATGGTAGACGCTTTTTTCGGAACGACGGTAAAGCACGAATATTTTTCTCTTCACTGCCTGAGACGGGTGCTCGGGTGCGACGACTTGCAAGCAACCAAAACAGCGTACTGTACCAAGTTCACGTCGCGCACACAGTCTGCGATTCGACATCTGTGATACACCGTGTCGCACGCGTTCGAATCAAGAGGTCGGCGAGTCGTCGCATTGCACGTGCCTGGAATTGATCATGGTAATGGGATTCACGCACGAACGATGTCGGCCCGTCCCGTGTGGAACGCCGATCGAAAACGACGGCGGCTGATAGCGCTGATCGCCGTTCACTGCGGTGTCTGAGGATGATCAGATCAGATTCACGGTAGTGGCAGAGCCTCCCACGTCGCACGAGGGGAATCCACCGTCGTGAAAAGGGGGGGTATGTACAATGCAACCCTAGGTCTAGTACGATCGTCACGACCGCTCCTTTTTGGATTTCTTGCTCGTCCGTCGATCGTCCTCGCTCGGACGGTCAGCGTGCTGCGTCCGCTTTTTCTTCCGCTTTTTCTTCTCCTCGGACGCCTCCGGGTCGTCTTCTTCCGTGACGTCTGGAGCGAGTGCGGCCACTGCTTCGGCTCGCTGTCTCTTTTTCTCGGCCTTTCGTTCTGCTTTCCGGCGCCGTCTCTCGGAAGACGGGTCTTGTTCAGGATGGGTGTCGGCGTCGGGGGTGGAGAGCATGGGTCCTCGGCTTCCGATGCCACGTCGTGGCAGCTCCTCCTCTTCCTCTTGGGGTACAACTGCGGGCGTAGCAGACCCCGAGGACGACGACGACGGACGACCTAGTTTTTCCTTGAAGTAGTCGGCGACGGTCTTGGACGACGTGGTCAACGTGCCGAGCGAGAGCGGTGCGGGCGTGGACGACGGAGTCGTGGCGCCAGGCGACACGGAAGAGGAAGAAGACGAAGACGGAACGCCGAGAATCTCCGAAATCGCAGACGCCGACTTGTCGGCGATGTTTTTAGCGGCTCGGACGCGAGCACGATGGCTGTTTGCGCGATTTTAGGAAACGCTGGCGTGCGCTCGATCGGAGGGGTGGTCACTCACGCCATCGGACGGGGTCTATACACGGGCGTCCGAGCGTCGCGCTTTCCCGCCGTCGGCGAACCCCCGCCCTCGTCGTCCTGTTTTTGATCGCCGTTCTCGTTGAGGCGTTTCAACAGGGCCTCGAAATCCTTGTTTTGTTTCCATGCGATGCCGTTGGGATCGCGCTGATGTTGTGCGCCGATACCGATCATGTCGAGCTTTTGTTGGACCTTGACGTGCGTCTTCGTGCCCTCGCCGGTCGAACCGAGGCCCTGGGAGGCATCCCAGCCAAACTTGGAGAGATAGGCGAGGCCGAAGCGGGAGGCGTCTGTTGGACATGAGCACAGAGCTGGGAGGGGTTGGGGAAAAGCTCACCGTCTGCCCAGGCGAGGTTGCGCGGGTCAGCGGGGATGCGCTGTTTTTGTTTCCGACCAGCGAGGCCCATCGAGGCTGTCGTTGAGCGAGCGTGTGAGCAGACATCTTTTGGAGGGGTCGCTGTCTATAATAGGATGTCGACCCCACTACCACTGATCTAGGGGCACTTTGTAGCTGACAGATTTCATTTTCTAGGATTTAATTACATTCCCTTAACGGGTCCATTGCTATCGTGTCTCCAAGGCGGACATTGACTATGTTGCCCCCTCTATCTATAGACGCCTTCTTTCTGAAACGAGTACGTTCTCCTCCTCTACCCCCATGTTCAGACCCGCACCCTCCCTCCTCACACGCCGAGAATGTCTTGTGTTCGCCCTCTTGTTCCTCGCCCTTCTCTTCCTCTACAGAAACAAGAATAGCGCGACCCGGTTCGTCCCGCTAAATGTTTTCCAGGAGTACGTCCACGTCGACGTTAGCTCCCTTCATGCACCCGAACCAGAGCACTGGCGCACTCGCACCACATGGTCACCCGGTGGGATGCCTTTCACGACCATCGTGTCCCATGTGCCAGGTAAGCGCCCGCCCGACCCATTTCCACCCAGCTCACCTGCCCGAGGCTGGACGATCTTCGACAACCTGTACGTCCTCAACGGGACCGTCTTCGTCGTCTCCGACGACCCAGACGCAGTCCCAAAAAGAAACGCCATCACCTCGACAGGCATTCCGCTCAGAAACGAGCCCGACATGATAGAAGCACGCATCCCCTCCGATCGCGATCTCCGCCTCGTCACCCCAGTCGAAGCTCAGGATCTCTTTGGCTCCAGCGCCGATCTCGTCGACGGAACCACGGTGCGTTCTTTCCTGCTCGACGGCTACCGACCCTTGTTGCTAAAGCACGCCAAGTGGATCATCAATGACCCCCCACAGTTGTACGTGCCGTTCCATCACCACACGTTGTCGCTCAATCGCCGTCTCTGTCAGCATGGCGCACTATTACCACTGGACCGCAGAACTCTTCTTTGGCTTCTGGCGCACGTATTCATCGCTGGATATCGCCATATCTGAAAATGGATCGTCGTTCCTCCCTGCTCTCCGCCGCATCTGGTTCGTTCATGCAGACGCGGACCACTGGCGCGACTATGCGTCGTTCGACCAGTACGTCCTTCGTAGCATGTTCCCCTCCATTACAGCCGAGTACGCCGCCGACTGGGCAGACCGTGCCGCGCTCGGTCGTCCCGTCCTCCTCGACCGTGTCGTGTTCGCCGATCGCATCGCATGCATGCAGGCGCCTATGTTTCCCAAGATCAAGCGCACGGCTGCCCAGCCGTTTGCACTCCCGGGCAGCGTGTACTGGTGGTCGATCGTCCGGGGCGCGGTCGTCAAATTCAGCGGTGCGGTGGACGTGGTGGATCGGCCGGTGATCACATATGTGTCCCGCCAAGAGTGGGGGAGGCGGAAGCTGCGCGCGGAGGACCACGACAGGCTCGTCGATGCGCTCTACGACCTGCGCGATCGGTATGGAGTGGAGGTCAACGTCGCGAGCATGCACAAGCTCACTCATGCGGAACAAGTTCGGCTAGCTGCGCGAACGACGGTACGTCATTCTTTGTCATAGATGAAATAGTTAAAATTTGATTCCACATTCCGTTATGCGGCGCAGATTATGATGGGCGTGCATGGCAATGGGTTGACGGCGCTCCTCTGGATGAAGCCGTCATCGCGATCGACGGTGATCGAGTTCTTTTACCCAAAAGGGTTTACGCACGACTATGCGTTCCCTGCTCGCGCGCTCGGCATGAAGCACTATGGGATGTGGAACGACAGGTACGTGGCGTCTCTGTTTGAATGCTTGGCTCATTTGGCGCAGGGCGTTCGAGTACCCCGAGGTGACGGAGATCAACCATCCAGAAGGGTTCCAGGGCAACAGTATCCCGCTCGACGGACGAGTGGTTGGGAGGTTGTGCGTGGAGCGGTTAGGGCTCGGTGACGCTGCCCTTTGATTTGTGTATTCTCATCGTTTTACTTCTTTTCTTGTATTGTACGGAGGTATGGGTTTTTATAGCATCAGCAAAATGTCACCTGACTTTCAAAGGGTGATTTTGGTGACTTTGAAAGTCACCTTTGAAAGTCCCACTTAAGTCACCAAAGTCACTACTTATTTCAGGTATGTCTGTCTTGCCAAAGTCACAACCACTTGTCACAGGCACTCAAAAAAGTGGTATAAAGCAGGCTGTGGCGGAAGAATTTCGCAGATTTTAGTGGTAGTTATCATCCCTCTTATTTTGCAGGAATCTTGAAGGTTTACCGCACAACTATGCAAGATACCCACTGCCAGCGCTCCGACTTGCAATACGCCCTGCGTATGCATGTGTCCTGGTCCGAGCGACTGACTCGGAGCTACAATACTTCTCACGCCCTCACTACTTGACGACTTGCAAATTTCCCGCCAAATCCAAATTGTGAGTGAGATAAGTTACAAGGGATGCCAATGTTTGACTCTTGACAGTCATAAAAGTGCTGCGAATGCGATGTATTAACGCTCCGAGTCAAGTAATTTCGAGGCTATTTGGACAAAAAATGACCTACCATGAATATGACCACAGATTGCCAGGAGCCATAGTGTTCCCATTTCCACCTTTATCGTTGTGGTATGGTCCAATCTCTTTGTTTGCAATCCTTAAAAGCACCGGGGATCAGTTCTATTCAAGACTTGCGCACGACATGCAGTATATTTTCCTCTTCCTTCTTAGAGAGGAGCCTCAGAGGAATCTGACCAACTTACTACAATTCTGGATCGTATGCACTATGAACAACTAGGAACTGAGTGTGACTCGGCCGTTTTCAGGTCTAGCTGTACTCGTTCGCAATGACGTTTTCTTTCCCTACTCAGCGGAAGATTATTGATCCTGTCATGATCATCATAATCTCTGCCTTCACGCTTACCATGGTCAGCACTCGAATCATCATTCCTCTGATCATGTCAACTCAATGCTTTCTGGTAGCACGTGCTCAAGTATTTTGCTCGACAATATTACGATGTCACGGTGTGTATTTCGAACGTGCTTCTAATATACATGTACACTCCAACCATATTTCGGGGTTTCACAACAGACCAGAAATAAACGGGGCTGAATGGTCTCACCAGTAAACACTCGTTCGCGCAGTCAAGGGACAAGTGACATTTAATCAAGGTTCACATTACTTCATAATCCGCTGTCTACCAAGATGAATTTTTTTAATGCAATCCACATTTGTGGCCACCGACAAGAAAAAGCTCAGGCATGAACATTGATGGGGCTGCAGCCGACGACGAGCAGACCGTTCTGTATACGCGGTGAGAAGTCTCTTCCCGACCAAGAACGATGAGACGAAACTCACAAACTTGTTGCCGTTGCAGCAGACAGGCTCCTGAGAG
>JBBPMJ010000313.1:0-37878 GCA_038090255.1 Austroboletus niveus
AAAGCGCCCAGTTATGGTTTATTGATTGTATTACCTTTCTGGGAAAAAAAGATTTATTCAAATTGGTTCATGGGAACCTGTGCAAAATTCTGTTTTAAAATCTGTTGCGCCAATGCTGCATTGGCACAATATGCCTGGTAGTAGGATAGGGAACATTGTCCATAACGGAGCCTCAGAGTGGTATTTGTATAAGTCCATCAGACTTGTAACATGCTGGGCTTTGACTTAGCAATTGCAAATAAACAGACACTTGACAGCAGATGTTATGAAACCACTCTGGAGCCCAATATCAAGAACTTTGTCATCCAGATGGAGGGCCCCTTCATTGGCATTGCACCACTTGTCTGCAAATTGCTGCCTGGATTCTGGAGCTACATAGTTCACACCTGCTGCAGCTATCTTCGGGCCACTTCCAATTGGCAGGGTCTATATTAACTTTTTTTTTCCCTCCGTGTTTATTGTCCTCCAGGGCTTTGCCCTATGGTAGACATTACATGCTGGGTAGGTGCTACTGTGGGGTGTATATCTATCTCGTTGTGAGACTGGGTGCATTGGCCGACTATATCAACATGGTCAATAGCAATGCTGAAGTAAACCATGAGTGAGCTCACTGGAGTTAGCTTCGCGGAGTAAATCTACCATTTCTCGAGCGCGACGTGTTAGGAGTCGAGCTTTCAACGGGTGGAGCCTGGGCGTGACAGGATTAGATAAGCAGCAAACAAGCCCTAGTTGTCGTGCGCTTAGGGTTAGAAGTACGGCCATCAATGCCGATTTCGCATTCTCTTCCTCCTCTGTTTCCATGTTTGGCGATTAAGTATCCTTCTTGCCATCCGATGATTTGAGTATACATCCTAAGGAGAGCCGAATGCACGGCATCCTTGTTAAATCTCATAAATAACGAATACAACCCTTTGCCAATACCAAACGACGTCCCATCATCGGTTTTCGGGAAAACTGTGAGGGAGCTTGGGTCAAGGTGCGTACGCGTACCACTGCGATGAAGGAGATGGAGCTGCAGACAGTGAGTCAGGCGCGAATACAATTCCTTCCCAATCAGGGCATGAAACATGGCCGTGAACATTGAAACACGCTGTAATACTATTACTGTCGGTACATAAATCATTTCTGTAATGTGTAGACAACCTACCACTCCCGCTGCAGCCGCCGCAGAATCTAAACCTCTTTTTCTCCCTTGTTCCCTCGACCGTGAGGCAACGGGATGTTTGAAAACTTTGGATTGGTTCGGCTGTGATTGATCGGCTACGAAAAAGGCAAGTGACGATGAAAGTTTGTCTGAAACTTTAACGGTCTCTCAGGCTCGCTGGGCTCGGCGGGGGCGACAACAAAGTCTGCAGCTCAAGGTCAGACGTCGTCACGAAGCTGGCCTTCCTCGCTGCATGTTCGCCTTTCGACGTCGCTACTTTTTCTGAATTCCGCACCTGGCGACATGACCCATCCATTGATGCCGCAGTCGTCCATACCCGCCGTCACGCCCCGTCCATCTCGCAGCTCTATATCGTCCACCTTTCCGCTTTCTCAAGTGTCTCTAGTCTCCCAGCTTCGTCGCACTTCTGAGAGCGCTACTCAGCCCTGTCCCGCGTCTGCCTCTGCCACCAAGTTAACCTTGCCCCACACCCCCGCGTCCTCCATCCCATCTCTGCGTTCAATTCGAAACCTGCTTCCTTTCGCACCAGCTAAAACGTCCAACCCATCGCCCAGTCCTGCACAGACATCAAAGTCGTCCTTTGTCAACTTTGGTACCTTCCGTCGCCTAGGACATGACAGAAAGAGTTCAGCGACTCAAACTCAAACGCGCCCACAACAGGCGGAACCAAGCCCTGTCATTGCAATATCACAACACAATCAAACCTTTGAAGAAGATATGATAGCACGCAAGCGAAGTCGCGACACCAACAGGACAACGTCTGACTCGGCCTCTTCAACACGATCGAGCGAAGAACCTTATGGTATTCCCTCTTCTCTTTTCTTCCTCTCAATTTGTTGACCATGATACAGTGTTGCCCTTGCTTTCTCCAGGCCCACCGTTGGGTGCGGATCTCTCCACCATCATCGAGACTGAGAACTCCGGTATATCTAAACACCTACCACTTCTTGACGATAGGATGCATGAAGATCACGACGACGACGCACTTTCATCTCCGTTTATTATCGAACAGCGTGACAGGAATCGAGTTCCGTCTCCTGAGGGAGCTGCGTCTATCCTCGAACTTTCCACCTCCAAACTAGCAGCTGAAGTGATGCATGCACTTAAAGCGGAGGATGCTACCTCGGCGAATGACTGGTTGAAAGGCGTGGACGGTGTAGTTGTGGAGGAGAGCGTAGACGATCCTGATTTGCTTTCACCCATGGGGCCAATGAATTCAACAGGTCGGAAAGGTGGTATCGACATAGGCACCCTGGACCCAGACCTTGCCGAGCTCCTCAGCCCGAACAAGATCAATGGAAATGCACATCTTGTTGCCAGTCGCATCCCATCTCGCACGCATTCTCGAAGCCCCAGCCACCCTATTTCTACCTCGTCGCTCCGCCCACCAAATAGGGACGGTATCTCCCCTCGGTCATCCCCTCGTCTAGGTACCGTCGTCCCTCCGTCGCCTTCTTCAGTCATCACGCAGTCGTCGCCCGCAAGCCGGTTTTCTCCCCTCTCTCGTGTAAACCCTACACGGGATCCATCTTCCTCCCTCCCGCGCCTCATGCGTTCGGCGACGCTCTCTACACCTAGTCCGAGCGATTCTTCGGATAGGGCATCCTCAGAGCTGCTCAGCCAACCTAAAAAGCGACATCAACTACCGTCGCCTCTGTCATCTCAAGCACAACCTCCCCGAATACCCTCTCCCGTGAGCTCCTGTGGATCGACAGACCTGCTGCCTCGCAGACCAGCTAATTTACGCCTTGCTACACCAATTCGGCATGTATCGTCATACGCCCCAGGGAATTCTCGCCTGATGAACCAACCTCCCATGCCATCATCGTCCACCGGTGGCGAGAAGCTGCTGCCATCCCAGTTTTCACCCCGGTCTGCTTCGGACCCCACACGTCAGCCCAGTTCGCGCCCCACTCTTGAGTTGGGTGGCACGTTGGAAGTCAATAAACGACGACGACCACACCTGTTTTACAACCGGAGACGAAGCATGAGTGTCGAAGAAGCGCGGACTTCTGGTTCTACATCTCCGATACGGCCTTCCTCCTCGCTGTCCAACAGACCTCCAGCAATGGAGTGGCTTGGACCCAGGACAGTGAAAGCGTTCGCTGCGGCTGGACTACTGGACGGCGACAGAGATGGATCCAGCACGCATGTATCGGGAACCAGTAGATATGCTTCTCTTCGAGGTTATGGCGAACGAGAGGAGCGATTCGCGCCTTCTAGGATGGCGCTCTCCGAGGCTGCGTCATCGTCTTCTTGGGGACGTAGCGGTAGCGTGTCTCGTGGGATGACCCCCTCCGAAAGTGGTGTTACATGGAGCAGTCCGACGTTTTCGGCCCCTCGTACGACATTTTCGGGGTCAACTGCGCCGACGTCGGTGTCAGCCGTGTCCTCTTCTCAACAAGTCGCGATCCAATTGATGAAAGAGAAGCATGACCTCGAAACCGAAGCACTGCTCTCTGCACTCTCGGATTCGCAAAGGACGACAAAGACGCTCCGAGAGGAGAATCTGCAACTCCGGGATCACATTCGAGAGCTGGAGGATGAGCTGGAAGGAATGCGGACCCAGATCCATCGATTAGCGTCTGGGATAGTGCCACCGCGCGCTCCGCTTTCCACTTCCTTTTCAAAGTCTTGCCACGATCGGCCGTCGCTTCTACCTTCCCCGTTGGCCGCCTCACGCTGGTTCCAGCGATCCTTGTCACATGCACATCCAAACGGGCTTGCGACGTCGAGTCCCCGATCTTCGCGCCCAACATCACCTTGTCTAGACGATCCACCAGTGCCTGTCGTTTTAGCCGCGCCACGTCCACGTCGACGCTGCGCGAGCACGACATCATCCGTATTCCCAAGCGTACCGCCCAACATGTCCCTTCTCATGCTCGAAGAAACCGTGCATGACCGTCTGGGAGCGTCTTCAGCACCTCCATCCCCACCCTCGCCGACGCGGGGTGTGCTATCCCGTTCGGACGCACGCCACAGCGGTGGATCAAGCCAGACGGCTCATGTCCACGTTCCCCACGATCGCCGTTCGTCGTCGTTTTCGTCTGGGGTGCACGTCTCGCCGACGATCGCCAGTTTCTCGATGACGGAGATTCCTGGGTCTCCGTCGAGCTTGCAACTGCGACCCGAGCACGAGCTGCATCTGGGTGATATGGCGAGCCTAAGTCTCTATGCTATGAGTGACGAAGAAGTATGATTTCCATGCCCCGACAGTTTTTCTTCTCTTTTCCTTTTTCACCTTTTCTTGGCTTTTTGACGGATTCCATGCCTCGTTTAGGACCGTCCTCGATGTTTCTTCTTTCTTTTTTTGTTAGGTAACATACCCCCTCATTCGCACTTTCTCTCCGCTCCCCTGGTGTTTTTTTCTCCTATGATTATTCGTATCCTAGGGCAAACAGCGCTTCATGTACACTACACCTATTTTCAGACTAGTATTTCGCGCTTCCCTTACTGTACATACCCATACCTCCCCCGGCGTAGTATTAGTAGGGTTATAAAAAAAAAACATCGATTACATGTGATCAATACAAGTAGACGAACGACATCCATAAGAAACGATGTGTAGAGAGGTGAAGCGCTCCGCGCGATGTCTATCTGTCATAAACTTTCTTTGTTCAACGCACCGCAAACCTGGACGTTTTACGCAACCGCGCGTCGATATGATAAAAAACTACAAAGACCTATCAATTTACGCGGAGACGAAAACGTCAACACCCACGGCATCGACGCCATGATCGTCGTCAGGCCAACCAACAACGCCGTCGCGCCCACCGTACTAAGCCTGTCTTACGCGGCACCTGCAAATAGTGGAATGGCGGTAGAGAACGCGGATCGGAGCGCACTATTGCTCGCCATCGCAGACACCGCGATCGGGTGGTAGACCGCGACGAGATAAGTAAACGTGGATGCGAAAGTGTAAGTACAGGTCAGCACCAAACGGAACGGAGGCGACGAGGGGCGCAATCCAGTGCACGTGTGTGTATGTAAGTGAACGCGATCCAAATGAGACCATCATACAAGGAAGCGTGCGGGGTGGGCGGAAATGGGGAGCTGATCGGGACGAAGGCGCCGCCTCGCCAATGATTTAGCCAGACCTCTGGGGACGGTCGACCCTCATTTTTATGTAAGCGCCTCGCGGGCGAAAATTCTAGAGCGATCGTGAGCAATTTAGCATATCGAAATACGATGAACGTACTTGTTCCAAAATGACTGCGTAGAGACGGCGGCAACGAGGCCGACGCTGACTCCGAGAAAAGCGAGACCAGTCGCCCGATCGTCAAAATGATGGGGTGTGTCTGAAGCGTCAGGCAGAGGCGCTCAAAAGGAGTGCGTTCCTGGAGTAGGAATGGATGCGTTGGAGTGAACGCTGCGTGAACAGGGTTCCATACCACGCATTCGATAACAAGGCTATGCAATCGAAGAGAAGCAGTTCTGTGGCGAGTCGATGTCAAAATTTGAAAAGATGAACGCGGGCGCGACATACGGAAAGGCCGATAGCAATTGATCAAGATAGATCTGCCCCAAGCTATTGTCCACGGGCGCGTAGTAGCCGGATTCGCCCTCGGCCTTGCGTAGCCTACATGCGATGGTGAACAAACGAGCATGTCGACGATCGAGAGAGCTACTTGGCAGCCTTCTTTTTTTAGTATGACGGGACATGTTTCGGGAAGAGACTAAATCAGGAACGAGTGGTCAGCAGTGATCAAGAAGCATCGGAAAAAGCCTTGCCAGAAAGAGCATGATGATTACGGCAACTATCCAGCATAACAAAACCCAGTACGCCCACCGCCAGTCGACGTTCTGAGAAAAATGGAGATCGAACGAGATAAAACACTTCCATGCACTCAATTGTGCGATGATCCTAAAAAGGCAGTCGAGAATGTACAGGTCGCCAGATGTATGTGTCGTAATGCGTACCCTACGATCAAGGGACCCATCACGGGACCGATAAATGGTGATCTTATCTCGCTGCTCAACGTCAACGCGGCGTCTTGCACGAATTTAATTCGCACCAACATAGTATAGACCGCCATCGGACTGAAAATCAGCGAGAGCCGACGGAGCGTGAAGACACTTACTTTGCCACAGCTGGATCCGAAAAAATGTCGCTGACGCTACCGCCAGCCACGCTCAGGAATATGGCACCAACCTGAAAACGAGAAATACGCCCGTGTGTTGGACTTGGTCAGGTAGTTTACGACATCGAGTATGGCCCGAACTTACCGTATTGAAAATGAAGAGAATGTATGAAACTCGATACATGATATTGCGGCCTTGACAACCCAGTAGGAGAGTGCAATTGATCACAAGAGTGTTGATACGACGCACTTGCACGTCTCAGACAGCGGAACGACGAGGAGTGGGCCTGAACCGAGCCCAGAGACAAAGACTGGTACCGAGAACCATTACTTCGTGTGGTACCTGGAATGCTTTCGGAACGGACGAGCACGCGAAAAAACGAACTGCAAAAGAGGAAAAGGTGACAGAGGTAAGCCGAACTGATGACGAGGCTACAGCCCAACGCCTAAGCGCGGACATACACTGCAGGTTGTCCTCTGGGTACATGGTGACGAGATATGAACCGATGACTTTCTCGTCGAGGGTGGTGTGCTCAGCGACAGTCGCGGTCATCTTCAGGGACGCTATCCGCGGGGAATGATGAAGGAATGGAAGGCCCTACTAGACGGAAGCTCGAGCCAAAACGAGGCAAAAGAAAAAAGAAGAAGAAAAGGTCAAGAGAATCTAACACCATCCGGCCTGGGAGCCTCTAGCGTTTCCAAGTTGACACAAAAAGGCGGATTATCTTTGAAGCGCCTACCAAGGGACTTGTGGGGGACAGCGCACACCATTATGATTCGGTTTTTTTTTAAGTTGGAGCGTGTGACCACGTGTCCCTGCTCACGAAAGTGAGCTGCTTCAAGCTCAGTCAGCCGCTTGACCATCCTGAGCGTTGACTTACCAGCGCCGAGGTTCTCGAGCAGAGTGTTTGAGTCCCATGGGGGCCGTCAATTGACAAGGCTGCAGGTAAAGAGATTGTCCGTCGGAGACACTCACACTTCCGATGGTCATGCGGAGAATTGCCGAGTGGGCCCGTCCCCACAGCTCCAACGACGGGTTGCCATGTCATGAAATACACGAAAGTGTGGATATGCTACTGGAGAGACACGTGCCATATCGATTTCAAGGATTCAGCGCTCAGCCAAATATGTAGATGGCCCCGGATCTTGCCAGGGTGATGCGTTTGGGACAACGTCCGGATCTTCTACTCGCTCCGCGGTTTGGAGAGACCCGGCGAACAAAGAGATACCCAAGCTAAGATTGAGCGGCGCCTTTTCAGCTGGTTGTGGAGACTTGTTTCTCTTGTCCTAGTCTAGCCCGGCTGCCACATGCATACGCTCTCTTGTCTGAATACCGGCCCCAATCAAGGGGACCCAATTACCACGGCGATGTGTGCTATTACCATACCCGCCCAAAGTCCATCAGAGCGGTCTCTTTTTCTGATTCTGATAGATTCACTGATACGCTTGGACGGCGTCACACACCCCAATACTGGAGGCTATTGGCCGCTCTATCGAAAGGAAACTCCCCGCGCCAAATTTCGACGTCCCTGGAACTCTCTTCCACGCCCACCCACAACTTGGATATCGTCTCCCGAGCTGCGGCAATGTCATTCACACGTCCTCCATCGAGCTCCTCTTTGCAACTCTGGCGACGCCATGAGCAAGGCAAGGACAATGCTGCATGCATTCTGGCCTCACCTGAATGGCTTGACAAATATCCGTATCAACGACCGCCAAGATGTCCGCCATTGGCCCCTCTGGCTCCCACCTCAGCCCCACAGTCGCCTTGACCACTGACGACAGCAAAGCGAGGCCGGAAAAGCCCATGCCAGCGCCGTACAACGAGCGAGCACGCGCGAGGGCGTTCTGCAGTTCGGGGGTAGGCACGACATGGATCCCGTCAAGCCCGGTAGCGAAGAGGCCGTTGGTGCTCGCTATCCGTTTTGCACTGGTGTGGCGCAGGCGAGAACGCGCGGCTGCGGTGAAGGAGGCAGCGAGGCTTGGGGTACCCGTCGCGAGCAGGGTCCTTGAGATGGCACGAAGACTGTTGGCAACGTTTATTAGTGCAAGTGTTAAGCATTGTTTGGATGTCAACGAGATACTCGCTCCTCGATAGTCGCGTTTGCTATCAGTGTGTCGACCTGTGGCAGTATAGCATTGTCGGTCGCATCAGGGGGGCAGTGTGGTCACATACCATGAGATTTCTGCAGTGCACGGGTCAGCAAGAACCGGAACGGGGACAGCGGCGACGTACACATGTCCCAAGGCCTTGCCATGGCCATCATGTGAGTGGGTGGTTATCGGTGCGGGCATTTTGGATAGCTTTGGGAACGGGTCCTTGGTGGGCGGGCTATAAGGAGGACTTCTTAGAACGCCCGAGACCTGGTTTATTTAACACCAAGCTTAAGCAGTGCCGGGTTCGGATAAGTATCAGCTCGCTATCCAGATCTCTAGAAAAACCCAAAAGCTATTTCGAGGTAACCGTTGAGGATCGTCAAATATGATTCAGTCCACCCGTGGACAGCCTAACCGGCTTCAGATTCGACAGGGCCAATTATTAAATACGTGCAACCCTGTCACGGTTCGTTCCTTGTTCACCGGAACAATCGATGTGTTTCCCTCTGTTCAGGTCCGTTCGGTATGCGTCAAGGGGCTTGAAGCAACAAGTCTGTGCTCCGTGACCGTGATAAATAATTTCAACTTTTGTTATACGCAGCCCTGCAATGCTCAAACTTTAGGACGGAGTTTGATCAGATCAATTAAAAAGGGTCTCTCCACCGAACCTATATGACTCTCGTGCATTCCGAAGCTCCTTTGTGTATTTCGTCATGTCGCCCCCCGTTTCTTCAATAGAAACGTCCGCCATCGGTCCATTTGTCGTTTCGAAATTATGGGTCGGTCTTTGGCAACTCTCCAGTAATGCCTGGGGTAGCGCCTCGGTTGTCAAGATACGTCAGGGGATGCTTCGACATGCCGAGCTGGGCTACAGCGCTTTTGGTGCGCGCATCTCTCAGATTCCTTGTCATGTCCTGATCTGTTACGTCTCCACAGACATGGTACGCAACCACATGTTCCCATACATTTTCTTCTCACATTTTGACTCTGTCGCCACTCGTGCTTCAAGGGTAAAATCTAATTCCTTTTTCTCTCCCATATCTCGTCGCTGAATTATTCACAGCCGATCACTATGGTCCTTCGGAAATTCTTTTTGTCGGTCGTCCCTCGCTCGCCTTGTTTCACGCCACTGACTCTGAATATTCAGGGGCAGTTCCGACAGTTGCTGCCGCCAGACACGCCGGCTATTGGCGCTACAAAATGGTGTGTCTTCACACCCACTGTTCCGACGCGCGCAACCGTGGAGTCCGCAGTAAGGGAACGCATGAAGCGCATGCGCAGTCCGTCGGTTGATTTGCTCCAAGTGCGTTCCGACCATATTCCCACTTTTTATTATAAAGCCGGTTCTCCACAATCCTAGTTTTATTGGCAAGATTACTCCGATAATGGCTATTTAACGGCTCTCCAAATCCTGCAAGATCTCCAGAATGAAGGATTGATCTCCGCCGTGGGGTTATGTAACTTCGATGCCATACATACAGACGAAATCTGTGCACAACTCGGTCCAGGATTCATTGTGTCGAATCAAGTGCAGGTAAAGATGGCATTGATATAATGCCCGTGGTGCACGCATGGCTTATCATCGGACACAGTTTTCGTTGATTGATACTAGACCACTGCATGGCATGGCAGACGTATGTGAGCGGCACGGCGTGAAGCTCCTAACATATGGCACCCTTGTAAGTAACCGATGTGATGCTGGACACGCTGTTCCTCATGGTCCGTATTGCAGTGTGGCGGATTCTTGGCAGACAAGTGGCTCGATCAGCCCGAACCGGATCTCTACAGCTGTAATTTAACGCCATCCCAACGAAAGGTGAGACGATCCAAACGTATCCCGGCACGGTCTCATTTCCCTGGTTTCCTTATTCTGCACATATTGTCTATTGCGCCACATCTTCTGTCTCTCCTACCCTTGTAGTACCTCGACGTGATCCTGAAAGCGTGGGGAAACTGGGAACTCTTCCAAGCCCTCTTGGCTGTGCTTCGCACAGTGGGTGATCGTCATGGCGGTGTGAGCATCGCCAACGTCGCCACTCGATGGGTTCTCAATCATCCATTCGTAGGTGCTGTGATCATAGGTAAGGCATCGTTCCGATCTCACAACCCGGAGTCGCATCTGTCTGTATCCTCGTTTCTTGCGCTCACCCTCCTATATCCAGGTGCTCGATTGGGCGTTTCGGAACATCCGGAAGAGAATCGATGCGTTTTCGGATTCACGCTCACGGAGGAGGATAGGAGCGCGATTGAAGACGTGCTGGCACGATCCAACGGTGGATATATGATTAGCACTATCGGTGACTGTGGTGCCGAGTATCGTTGAATGCACAAGGAAAAGGGAACGAAATAATAGTGGACACTTTACGCTGTACTTTATTCGTTGTATCCCACATTAACAGACCTCCAAATGCCCAACGATGGTCTGACGACTGCTTGTGACCCCTTCCACGGAAGTTCCCAGTGATCGTACGAGAATTTCCAGTTCAGGCGGAGCGTCAATTCTTTTAAAACCAAAACGCGAAATCTAGAAAAAACGCGGGCGCCATTTAATTTCATTTGATGAATACTAAAATGATATGATTCGAATGAAAACGTGTTCCTCATATGGAATGTGCAGGTTAAATAAGAACGAGAGGATAACGTGGTTGCTTGAAAAAGTGAGATGCCATCGTCCATCGAAAAATGGAAAGTACGTGTGCGTCTAGCGAAAAGAGAGCATGCCGAGTCTATAGTCTACTGATGCGAGAAGCGGCAGAAAGAGACGACAGACGCTGAATGGGCTGAAGCTTGCGTTTCACGTCGCGCAAGACTGTGGTCTTGGGATGCCAATCCCGGAACGCGTCCCGTAACGCGACGATATCGCCAGAAAAGAGCCCAGCCACGCCATCATCCGCAACGAGGTCACGGAGCGCCCAGGGAATCTAGTGCCGAGGATAAGGCATCGGACCCCGCGCATAACGGAGACGCACCTCGTAGTCGTTCCGCTCCGTCAGGGCATTGAATGGTTCCTCGGCTAACTCGACCGGTCCGCCCGAGCCGTCATGAGTGAGAAAGGCATAATTTATAGCCAAGCTGCGTCGCCATGTTTGAGCGGACCGGATCACGCCGAGGATGGAAATAGCTTACGAGTACGTGGCACGTTCTTCATAGGGTGTTGAATGGCCGATGCCGTTCAAAGATCCGGCGGTGGCTTCCGATAGGTGGGTAAGAAGACCGCCATCTGAAAGCCCCACGTTCCGGATGCGAACAAGCAACACGAGCAGGTTGGACAAAAAGTCTGAAGGGCTGTTTAGACCGTGTTAGCAGACCATCATCGCCGGAGGAACAGCCTTTACGCACTGGTATGCGTCTCCGTCGATGTAAAGTGCACGTAAAATCAGCGGATGCGATACGGATGTGAACAATCCCGAGTACAGCCCTACGACTTGGTCATTGAGGGAAGCGATGTAAACCATTTTCACCTAGATAATCAATCAATCATCTCGGTGGCATAGTCAGCATGGCAGATGGCGTACCCCGCTATTAAGGACATTACGAAGAGCCCTTACATAGTCCCGAGATATGGGGCTCTCCGTGTTCTGGCACCAGGGGACGACACAGGTCAAAAAAGGCACATTTTCCCCTGAATATGGAAGGGTCGCACCTGAAATTCAAACAACTCTCTCGCAGCTGTGGATTCAAAATACTGAGGTTCACGTGAGATGGGTGACTCGTAACAAGGGGCATATGACGTGCCTGAATGTATGGTTGAACCAACGAACTTGTACTCAAATATCGCAAGGGTCCAAGATGAATCCCACACAACGCCAGGCAACATACGCGCTGCGGAGGCCTCACTGCGACAATAGAACCAGAGGCAACGCCACTTGCAGGAATAGACGCATCAGCATTGAGCGTCGCTCGGACATGACGATCAGCGATGAGTCGGTCAAGAATGTGCGTGGATACAACTGATCCTTGAGAATGCGTAGCGAAAAATATAACGTCTGCGTCGTGGAGATCGTCCATCCATTCCTTGTTCCCAGTCAAGATCTGGTATAGTCTGTTTGGTCAACTCGTCAGGGACAAGCAGCGCTTCGAATAAACGAAGGGGATACCTTTCCACACGTCGATTGATGGTCCCTTCACCTTCCAAAGGTATCTTGGTAATTTTATCAAACTTTGCCTTGTGTTCCGCCTGGAACAAATCCAAGGCCTCCATAAAACCATTCACGAACTTGGAACTCGTTCCTGTAGGCTGAGCAGATAACTCAATAAAGAATATGAGCAACAAATTGCGGCACGCTCACCTCGCCAGCAAGTGTACGCAACACGGTGCCTTCGAGGGTCTCGTGTGAATAAAAGCGTAGTCACGTTCAGGGGTGGTTACCTACCGGGAAACCATCCATGGACCCCAATGACAACTACTCTCTTGCATCCTTTGAGCACATCCGTGACTTTTGTACCATCGAGTACGTCCCACGTCCGTGGGAGAGCCTTATCAAATGGAGAGCAAACTTTTTCTCTAGCTTTACCTTTGCCCTTGTTCGTAGAGGACTCGTTCCACGAAAGCAAAACTCCACTAACATACTGTAGCGTTTTCGACAAGGCGGATGGAACCTCACGAGGCAGTTCCGATCGCGGGGGTGTATGAAATGTGTCTTTCCAAGAGGGAAGGAGGAGATTAGGTGGAGGCGGTGACGTTTGCGACTTTACGCTTGATTTTTTGGAGGGCGATGGTGATGGCTGTCGCTTCAATGATTCGTTCGCAACGGTATCCGAGTAGGTTACCGCGTGAGGCATATGAGTTCGCTTATCGTCGAATTTCTTCGATGGCGGAGATGAAAGAGTAAGAGCATCTGACGTGTGGGGAAGGGGAGGCTTGCCGACCTGAGTCGGCAATGGGTGGGTCGCCGAGGGTGCTAACAGCGCAGGACTCGGCCCTGCACCCATGTCATCATCTATATCCATAACCTCCATAACCCCATCTTCTTTCTCGTGGGTTATAGATTTCATTGCAACTGCCTTGGCAGTAAAGAACGACATCCACCCTGTTGGATTAGCTGAAATAACGGATTGTACAGGATTGCCGTAGTCGACAGATCCAGCGGTAGATGAAATCAGTGGAAGCGGTACCTCGTTTTGAGCGGCGTGAATCTGGGGGCCTTCCGTATGCTGTTTCCCCTCGGTCTTCAAGCCAATCCGATCGCGTTCTGACAAAATTTGTTGAGGATCAGAACTCATATCCATGACTACACCAGTGGTGCTCGATGACGATGACTTGTACCACGACCAAGGTGTATACCACGCAGAACCATTTGGAGCGCTCTCGAGGTCCCCGTTCTGTACAGTAGGCAGTTGCTCGTCAGCGACTTGTATACATTCCATGGAATTACCATCGGAACTCGTGTTCCTCTGATCCTTGCTGCTGCATTCCGGCCGCATAGGATCAAAAGTTGGTAACCCGGGATTTGCCGAGACGACACGATCAGTGGTGGACGGTGGGTTCGGCGGGGCTCCATCCACCTGAACGGTAGAAGTGACATTCCAACCCAGATATGTCCACCATGTATTCGTCCGAACTTCGGTCCCTGCGTTTGCGTTACTAGGGGATTGGTCTCCGCCTTCTGAAACATGTACGATGGATGGTTCGGTCACATTCAACGAAACTACGGCACAGGCGTCCCCTGAATCCATTCAGTACGATAATGAAATCTAAAGTGGATAATATATACATACCTGACGTAGCAACTGAAGATTGAGAGGATGGCTGAGCGGATATATCCGGTGGTGGTGGAACGACCACGGTCTCGGGCGGAGGCCTGGACTTGGTTAACACAGGAAATTTGAAAGCGAACAGGCTTGGTACAGGGTTAGAGCCAATGGGAGAGACGCTATTTTCCGGCAAATGAACAGGAGAATGGTGCGATAAAAGAGTCGGCGATGGCTGAGAAGCCGGTTGTTCCGCTGGTTCAGGAGGGAGATCAACATTTGTTGGCAAAGCCAAAACCGGATTCGAGTGCGCTGGTGCAGTGTCACCAAGTAGATGCCGAACGGCAGGGGGCAGAATATCTCTAGTCGGACCGGTCGAGTCTTGTGGGTTAATGGTTTCCAAGTAATCAGATTCGACTGTCGATTCTGTATGGATATGGATAGCTTCTGGTACCCCTTGTGCAGAATCCGCTTCAACCTTTATTTCTGCGATGGACATCTCCTTGTCTCTCGACCAGAACACGTTGAACCATGAACGTTTATTAGACAAGCGCTGTGTTGGAGGAGAGTCCTGGGAAATAATTTCCGAAGCGCTCGAAGGCTCGGCCAAGGGCACGGGCTGGTCGGCATGAAGAGGTAGGGGAGCTTGGTCTGGGACAAGGAGCGGCGAAGTAGGTGTAGGACCTTGAAGTACTTGTCCCAGTGAATCAGATAAGCACTGAGGCTAAGGAGAGGATGATCGACACCACACCTGGAATTGACTGGTCTGCCTCCTGGATGGCGTTTAAAGGAGGTGACTGGGAGGAGTCGTCGACGGGTGGTTGGCATACATTCTCGATGGTCACGGTCGTTGGAGGTTGAGGAGGATCAAGTGGCATGGCTCTACGCAGGATGTTGGGCAGCTTGTCGGCTGCAGAGACTGACGAACGTGTCTGTTGTGGTATTGCAGTGACAAATGAGACGGAAGGTGGGAGCAAGCTCTTTCGTATGTCAATGGGATGTTTCGGGAAAGTCTGGTGAGCGGGCGAGGGCGAGAACATCAATCGAGATCAGTTCGTCAGACAGACTCTCCCATGGACCAGCACACGCAGCAGCTACATGGCCCGCACTCCCCAACTACATTATTATGTCACGTGGCACGTGCTAGGACACGTGCGTACCACTCCGTTCACGTTCACCTGAGGCAGCTTTGACCTCTAATAAGAAAGGAAATCAGGTAAACGTGGAAAGACGCAGATTCAGAGATTCTATGCAATAATGGCAGGAACTCATTGCATCTTTGATTGCTTATGTAATCAACAATCTGACCAGCGCGCAGCGCTGTAGTCGTCGCAGAAATGCCATGCCAGCCTGCCAGGTTACCGTTATAACTTAATCAATTGCTCGGAGAAATAATTCCCATTGTTTTAGAGATAAAAGCATTGTAGTTGGATTGCTTGAAACAACCGAACTTCTAGCCGGTACTAGCTGATACTCATAAACAATCTCTGCTCGCCGAGTCGCAAAGATCGAGAATTGTGGCTGTGTCGATTGAACGGTAACTTACGCGGGTGTTACGTGCGGAACTTCACCTTTTTCCAGCGCTGGCCACATCAAAGTGGGGCTTCCTGCGGCTGATTTCATAAGTCTGCGGAACTTGTTCCGCTCGAGCGGCTCGATACCAAGCGAATACATATTTATCCTCGGCGTCCGATGAACATTCAAGCACCTTCCCCAATTGCCAAGCTCCAACTTGCCAAGTACATAATTCGGCCCCAATAGCTCGATTACGTTATTTTCTGGCTTGTCCTTTTTTTCCAAGTTCCGGAAGAGCTGAGGAATTTGGAGTCAACCCTCACACACGCTCGAACCTCACCATGGCCTCTTTCTTTCGCCTTTACAAGTTCGTTCAAAGGTGCTTGCTGCGCTCGTCTTGCTCATGCCTATCTTAGCACAGCCCTCATTCATCGCCCTTTGATGGCACAGTCTGCGACCGCAGCTGTTCTGTTCGGTGGGGGCGACATAATTGCACAGCAAGCCATTGAGCGCAAAGGGAAAGATCATGATGTGTGTAGCTTTCATTGTGTTCGCTGTACGAGCCTGATCGAACCTACACCCTCAGTTCATGCGCACCGCTCGATTAACCTTTTACGGAGGTGGGCCAGCCATACCGTCGCTCTTTTGGCGATCATATATGTTTATCGGAACATTGTACAGGTGCTCTATTTGGTCCCGTGCTCACGAAATGGTACCAACTTCTGAACCGTATCAAATTCTCAAGCCCAACAAAAGGCGTAATATACCGGGTTCGCCGCTCAGCTGAATATGGTCTTATTTTGTGGTCCTTATGAACGTGGTGATCAGGTTTGGTTAGATCAAGCACTGCTGACTCCAGGTACAGTCCAGCACAATCACCTTGTGCACATGTTCACATTCTCTAGTTGCCGTTGGCTTTTTCTTCGGTACGATGAGCATCCTGGAAGGTAAAGGCATATCCGGGGCAGTGGAACGCATCACCGACGTAAGCCTAAGTTTGTCTGTCTTACACGTCTCATACCGTCTTCAGAATTATACCCCCACGTTGATCCGTAACTGGTAAGGAAAAATGGACATCTTGTTGTGCACTTTTATATCAGCTCATGTCCTTAGGGGTGTCTTTATTCCTGCGCAAATTATCAACTTTGCGATAGTGCCTCATCATCTCCGCTTTGGGGTTGTTAGCGTCGTGAGCCTGTTTTGGAGTATGTCCCTCCAGAAATTTTTAAAGATTTCGGAGTCTCAATGCATCTCAACAGATACCTATCTCAGCGCTGTAAATGCCCGAAAGCCCCGAGAAGGGCAAGACCAGTGATATCAAACACTAATAATAATGTATATATCCTCTAGAGATTGATGCTGACATATCACCCAACGTTTCATGTAGCTATATTTCTCGCAGTGGCAGTCGTCATTGCAAAAGTTTGATGTTCGCAACCCTGTCCGACTGACGTTTTCAATTCTCGCTCATTTCGAAAAGGGCGCATATACGAACTTCATGATGCACTGTACGCGATCAGTCGGTCGTTGCCGATATATGCAACCTGAGAATGCCACCATCAAAACTACCGAAGTATCCCCGCCGACGATCTCGTGAGGCCAGAGAGCCGTCGTTCTAGGTCGTTACTTCTGATGTCAACTTCCGGGTATAATTCTAGATACCAATCGTTCCTTTTGCAAAAATAAACACATCGATCGTTTTCTAGAATAAATTCGCTAAAGCCACATTGCGGTCTGGAAGAAAGAGAAACCGAAATTATCGAGTTGCACCACGAGCTGAGCCTCTCGATAGGCCGACCTGCCGAGGTTGCGCTGACGAAGGTATGCAAAAAAAAATAAGATACTCTTCGATTAAGGCATGTGACTTGCAGTGAAGGCTTGTGTCATTGGCGATAAGAGCGCACATGCTATCGATCTCAAGAACATACCACTTGGAGACGAATCCGTTTTTGTGATCCGTCGACGTCGGTTGAAATCCTGACTGGCCGAGTGGACAACTAGTATGCAGAGGGTCCCATTCAGATAATCGTTGTCGCGAGTGCTCAGACACCAATTTGCGTACGTTCGGTTACGTTGTCCTTGATGCCTGTCTCATGGGAGGCAATGGGAGGCAGTCAGCGTAACCCTTTCGCGCAGCCATTGATAATGGTTACGGTTACTCGGCCTGGCTTAAAAGGAGATCACTTCCCTGCTCGCTCGAGTCGCTCGGGAGACGCTGTTCAATTGTTGTATTTAGTGTGGCGTCTGAATAAGTCGGAACGAACATCCTCCAGGGACTTACATACCTTCGCACACGCCAAGCGCCGTCCGCACAAGCGACTGACAAACCATATCTGGTGATTAGCTTCGCGCCGCATGCAAAAGGGGGTTTAGTCACTAGAGTCGGTAATAAGCGAAAGAAAATCGACGGCAACAAGACGAGAGCCGGAGAAACGCTCACAATTATCTGCTCGTTCTGTACATGTGGTGCTGAGAACAGAAACGCGATATGAATATGAATAAGTCTGGCGGGATATCCCGCGAGTCGTCATTCCATCAGAAGTTATGGTACCATCAACTTGTGGAAGGTTCAGTCGTGCACGTACCATAAACACATAGATCAACAACCTAATATATTTTCATCTGTAGAGAACCCCCCCCCCTCCCCCCCTCCGGGGGAGACGTTCGAGCCTTTCTTCTTAGATGCTGGTGCTGCAATTCACAGTTTTTCAGATTTGAATTCGATTCAGTACTTACCCATTACTGCCAAGCGGTCGCACGCGTTAACATATCACGTGAGATTTCACAACTTTTCTTCGCAAGATAGTAAACGAGGATGCCACTGGGTCTAATTACTTACCACGAAAAATTCCTCGAAAATGGCTGAAATTAAATATTCGAGACAAATCTGGAAGCGCAGGACCACGATTAGAAACAGGGAAAGGGATTCGGCGTGTAGAAAGTAGGGACAGGCTCAAGATATATTATTATTATTATCAGGACTTCTAGAAAGGCCCTTAGGTTGCCCTTTAGGTTACTTGGTAAAACAATGAATAAACCGAAGATGGGGGTATCCTACGATGATACCCCGCCTTATATACATGCGATCTAGTGCACGGACCATTATATAGGGCAAGCATAGAAGCATATAGTGTGTACGCGTAAGCGATAGTGGAAAGGAGTGGAATGTTATGGAATGACTGTCGCCACGTGATATGGAATGAGTCATGAAGTCACGTGTCGATATATGTAAGCGTCTTGTGAAAGTAAAAAAGATAAGATAAGATAAAAATCCTGACAATTATTGCTTGGGAGCCAGAAAATACTAACCTGATTTTCAGTTCTTAATCCACAGGTGCTACCACAATTAATGGGGCGCACGGGATTCTATCATTCTACATATCGCAATCAGTGACCTTGAACCTGCCAACTGTTCAAAGGTTCAAAGGAGAGTTAACTATAAAAAAAAAGTAGAGCGGGGAAATCTGTCAGCCGAAATTCTGAGAAATTCAAGAGCACGACTTAGACAAAGCAGAGTCGTCGCACCATCTGGGAGCGCAGCGGTGGCGGTGACGTAAAGGAGTTTGTCATCGCTTGCCTGATGAGGACGCCTGTTGTTCGTCAAATGGTTTACTCCTCGGTGGACATATTCACATATCGACAGGTTCGATAGTAATGCACAGAAACATGACGGCCTGCTCCTTGTTTGCCGGAATAGCCGTTGGATCATAAATTTTTCCGTTGGCAGATCCAGCAGATCCAGTCGAATTTGGTACGTGCCAGACTGCATGTCAAATCAACGCTCCGTGAATATAATAAATTTCATAGGTGGCCCTTACACAAAACTTTGGGACGGAGTTTGATCACCTCCAATAAAAGAGTCTCCCATATGACTCTTATGTTCCACGCCCTATTGCAAATTTTATCATGTCCTCCGCTGTCTCTTCAATGGAAACTTCAGTCCTAGGTCCATTTGTCGTTTCGAAATTATGGGTCGGTCTTTGGCAGCTCTCCAGCAACGCTTGGGGTAGTGCCCCGGCAGTCAAGATACGTCGGGGGATGCTTCGGCATGCCGAGCTGGGCTATAACGTCTTTGGTGCGTATACCATTATGGTTCTCTTGTCGTTGTCTGATTTGTGATGTCTCCCAGACATGGTACGGAATGCCATTCACCCATTTTTTTCTTCTGACTTTTGACTATTTGCTGCTACAATCCGTTCTTCAAGGGTAAAATTTAAGCGTTCTTCTTTTATCCTTCACCGCTGAATTTATTCATAGCCGATCACTACGGCTCTTCGGAAATCCTTTTTGTCGGTCGTCCCTCGCTCTCCTTGTTTTATGTCACTGACTGAATATTCAGGGGCAGTTCCAACAGTCACTGCCAGCGGACACGCCAGCAATTGGCGCTACAAAGTGGTGTGTCTTCAGCCCCATTACTCCGACGCGTGCAACCGTGGAGTCCGCAGTAAGGGAGCGCATGATGCGCATGCGCAGTTCATCGGTTGATTTACTCCAAGTGCGTTCCGGCCATATTTCCACTTTTTATTATAAAGCCGGTTCTCCACAATCCCAGTTTTATTGGCAAGATTACTCCGATAATGGCTATTTAACGGCTCTCCAAATCCTGCAAGATCTCCAGAATGAAGGACTAATCTCCGCCGTGGGGTTATGTAACTTCGATGCCATACATACAAACGAAATCTGTGCACAACTCGGTACAGGATTCATTGTGTCGAATCAAGTGCAGGTAAAGATGGTATTGGTATAATGCCCGTGGTGCACGCATGGCTCATCATCGGACACAGTTTTCGTTGATTGATACTAGACCACTGCATGGCATGGCAGACGTATGTGAGCGGCACAGCTTGAAGCTCCTAACATATGGCACCCTTGTAAGTAACCGATATAATGTTGGACGTGCTGTTCCTCATGGTACGTATTGCAGTGCGGCGGATTCTTGGCAGACAAGTGGCTCGATCAGCCCGAACCGGATCTCTACAACTGCAACTTGACACCATCTCAAAGAAAGGTGGGTCTCTCATTCCCCTGCTTTTTCTGTTCTTCTTAGGTCATTTTACCGCTTCGAATCTCCTGTCTGGACCTTGTAGTATCTCGACGTGATTCTAAAAGCGTGGGGAAACTGGGAACTCTTCCAAGCCCTCTTGGCTGTGCTTCGCACAGTAGGTGATCGTCACGGCGGTGCGAGCATCGCCAACGTCGCCACCCGATGGGTACTCGATCATCCGTTCGTAGGTGCTGTGATCATCGGTAAGTCGTTTACAGCCTGCAATCATATCCCTTGCATTGCCTTTTCCCTCCTTCCAGGAACACGATTGGGCGTTTCGGAGCACCCGGCAGAAAATCAATATGTTTTCGGATTCACGCTCACCGAGGAGGACAAGAACGCAATCGAAGGCGTGCTGGCGCGGTCCAATGGCAGACGCATGATCAGCACCATCGGTGACTGTGGTGCCGAGTACCGTTAAACGGAAAATCATAGAGTCGGGAAAACGAAGGGAATAATCGTTTAAGAAAATTTGCGCGGCTCTTCAAGTTGTATATGTACTTATATCTGTTTGCTGTATGGCACGTCGGCTGATGGTACAAAGCTCTAGCATTATTTCGACGACGAAAATTTTACTATCATGCTTGTTCTGTAGATTTCGGGACGATTCGTGACTTAAAGTATGGTAAGTATGCCACACCACAAATTGTAAGTACCATCGCGTAGTGAACCCTGTGCTGAACTTTGTGGTGGAAACTGTACAGTAAGGCAAATGCCACATGTACCCCTCGCAGAACGATCCATATACGCTTAACTACATACTATACGCCTGTAATGTCTACCGTGGGGCCAGGCCCCGACAAACCAAAAACGAGGGGAAAAAAAACTGTACAGTATGGTCCTGTTGAAGGAAACCGCACCTAGACTACAACCAACCCCCTCGAATCGTAGATTCCAAATACGGAGGTTCCTGTCATGCTACATAGTACTCGTGACATTCGATGTATCTAAATTTATGATTGAACCGAGGAATTCCGTATTCAAAGATTACCTAGTAAAAGCATTCAGGGGTGATCCACCAAACCATCCACGGACCTTGATGATAAGCACTCTTTTGCATCTTCTCCGAGGCTTCTGCACCACCGACTCGGAGTACGTCCCACGTTCGTGAGAGCGCCTCATCACATGAACATGAAAAAAAAAAGTTTCCTTGGCTTTGCATGTCCAGAGACTTATCCTACTGACATACTGCAACGTATTCGAGGCACAACCGATCGCTGTAGCGGATGATATGTTTCTTTCCTGGTAACAAAAACGAGAATAGTCCCAGGCAGTGACGTTGGCGACATTATGTGAATGGCAATGGCTGTCGTTTTCAACAATTCGTTCACAACGGTGTCCGGGTAGGTTGCCGCGTATCACTAATGTCAAATTTTTCGACGGCGGAGATGAAAGAATAAGACCATCTGGCGTGTGAAGTTGTGTTTCAAAGGGAGTGGGTCGGTAATGGGTAGGTTCCCGAGGGTACTGATACGGGTACGACATGATTGAAACAGGGAAGGGCTAGATTCACGATCGGAACCAATAGGAGAAGTACAGGGGAATGGTGCAATATAGTCGGCGACGGCTAAGAAGCCGGTTGTTCTGCCTGTACAGGAGGGAGGTCAACCTTTGTTGGTGATGTCAGAACAGTGCTGGCGGCCCGTCACCAAATTATATTGCTCGCTAAACTGGACGGACCATCATTGCAAAGTTCATCCATGCAATCGACCATCGCCGATATATGCAACCTGAGAACCACCGAAGTATTCCCGCCAGCGATCGCGTGTGAGCTGGGAGCCGTCGTCCCAAGTCGGTGCTTCCGCCTTCCGGGTATAATTCTAGAAGCCGCCCATCCAGGCTTGCAAACTAATTAAGTACCGACTCGAGCGGAGTTCGGAAAAAACGCCTATCATATGTGGTCGACAACTCGATGTACCGAGGCTGACCTGGTGAAGATCGAAAGCAAGCGAAACAAGAGGACGACATTCGAGTACAACGGACTTGCAGTGGGGTCGTGTCACTGGAGAAATGCCATCAATCTCTGGGACGTACGTCACTGACTCAGATGAGCCAGGAGTAATTTTAGTGCCTGCCTGGCTTGTCATCATATTATTTACTACTACTCTGTGTTCTTTTTTTCATTCAGTCGTCATGCTGGACGTCCATCAGGAAATCTAGGTTGTTCGAGTGAACAGCTATGGTGGAGATCCGATCCGAGGTCACCGGTAACGTTTCAACCATCATGGCGAGAACTCCTCCGACACTGGTGCACATGCCGCTCGGCATACTTTTGCGTTGGGTTACGTGTCTTTGGTGCCCACCCCGCAGAGGCAGTGTGTGTCTGCCTTGGCTACAAGTCCGGTTTGTCACTGACTCACCGGTATCAACGGCACCCGTCAGGTACTTGATTGTGAGCCTGTCACCAGAGATTTTCACGGATAATGGTTACGGTCGCCAAGAGTCGTAGGAACGTGAATTACCCAGAAGCAACTCCAGCTTAGAAAAAAGTCAACCAGTCTTTCTTACTGAGCAAACGTCAGTGTACTTGTAGGTACTTTCTTCTCAACTTACTATCTAGCTTTCAAGTATTGAGACCCTCGTCGCAGATTGATGTGTGAACTCGACATAACAGGACTTGCACGTTCAGTCAGTCTATTGTCCAGTTGTTTTATTTAGTGTTGGGTCTGCCTTCTGCATAAGCGACCTTGTGACAAATCCATACGTGGCCGCTAGCCCGCCGGATGTAAAAGGGGGCTTAAGTCGGTAAAGAGCGAGACATCGAGTTGGACGACGAACATGGAAGCGCAGAATGAATTAGCTGGGCGGGACATCCCGTGAGCCCCATCAGAAGATGATAAGCGATTAAGTGAACACTGTTACGGTAAGTGATCATGCGATGCAAATCTGGGACCACGCGTATACATACGCACCGTGAACATGGGAGCCACAACAGTGAAATGAAGAGTCTATCTTCATCTGTGGTATCGGCATCAGTATAGTAATCACGTGCAATGTTGTTCTTCGGGAAGTCTTTTTGGGCGCCGCGACAAGCCCCATAGCGGTCTAGCGGCGGAAATTCAAATATTGGGAACGATTACAGGCAGTCAACGTGTAAGAAACGATTATCATAGGCAAAGACCATCTGTACCGAGCCGAGATATCAGTCGGCAGAGAAAGAAACACACGGCTTCTCAGTTCCTAAGCAGCTTCGTAGCAGAGTACATACCAAACGTCGAACTGAGCTAAGAGGCACCTCGGCGCTGTGGTGGTGATGACGCGAAAAGAGTTTAGTCATCGTTCGACCCATGGCCCCGCCGCCCGTGTCAAATGGAGAAACGTATATTTGTACGCCCCTCTAACTCGTGCGAGGCCCCGGTTCTTGCAATCCCGCCGAGCTCACAAACCCGCCCGTCATCGTCGCCATCAACGTTGTGTCTGTCAGCCCAACGGCGTCGTCATCAAGGCACACAGGAAAAGGTCTAGCCTCACTCAGGAGTAGGCTGTGTCTAGCAGGAACAACCCCAACGACCATGAGTCGCCCAACTCCCTCGCTCCCAGCGGCATACGACCGTAAATGCGCCTTGGACGACATCCCGGGCATTCACTACGCCCTCCACGAGTTCCTTCATTCACGCATGCTCGAGTCTGAGGAGTACTGCCATCGTATCGACCCGAACAAGTGCGTTGCTACGACCGCACAACACGTATCCTGCCCCTAAAGTTGAACGCTTTTCTCAGGGAGAGACTATACTTTGCGACCGGTTATGGACTTATTCAATGTGTCAAAGGTCTCATGTCGTTCGAGGACAAGGTGCGCCGCAGGTCGACTTTCCTTAGGCTCGTTATGGACGTTGCGGCTAGGACCTCCTCTCGGCGATTAATCACACCAGGCATGGAAATTCGATTGCCTCTGCTCATCGTAAACCCGCGCCATCGATTGCAGGCCGCCTCGCCGGCTATATCGTTCCTGGAATGTGCAATTCGGGTGTCGAATGGATTGCACAAATGACCCCGGTTGAGAGACACGCTGAGCTTGTGTACGCCGAGAGCTTGTACGAAAAGGTATCCAGATCGCCGCATCTACCTACACAGACATTGATGTGTCTGTTGGTAGAGTTTGCTTGGTATCGTGTACTCTGGGGACTGGCTTGCGTTCATCAAGGAAGTGTGAGTATCACCATCCTTTGTGCGTATCGAGGACTCAGGCCTCGAAACCTTCTGCTGTCTCGGTTTTCAGTTTGAACATGCGTACAACGATGTCGATATATCGACAACTGGGACGATACCTCGAGGCAACCGATGCTGCGTATGCTGCGACCCACGCAAACGAGGGCATGTCGGATAGACCACTCGAAGACCCATCTATAGACGTGCATTTTCGTTCGGGTGTGTACCTAGGTGTTGGTTTATCCCACCTCGTTTTGTCCTTGATGCCAGGGCGACTCCTCACGATCGTCGAGTTGTTTGGCTATCGAGGCGACCGCAAGGAGGCATTGAAATTTTTGAATCGAGCAGGCGGTTGGGATGCCAGTGGTGAGAGAAGTGTTACTCCCCAAGGAAAGTCATACGTCGTATCGTTTAGGTCTCGAACTGACCATTTTGCAGAGTCCGAAGGCGTTCGTCGTGCAATATGTGATATGACATTGCTCATATTCCATCTCATACTGTCCGCGTATACCTTTGAAGGTGTCGACGTGGGCATGGCACAAAGAATCGTAGAGTGGAACTTGGAGAGATATCCAAACGGCAGGTTTGGTATTTTGCACGCCACTTCAGAATACTGACTCGCGCTCTAGGCGTGTTTTTCCTCTACGGCGCTGGTCGTCTTGCGCTTGCATGTTCACAGCCTCAACGGGCCCTCGAATACTATGCACGTGCAGCGCAGGCACAAACTCAATATCGTAACATGCACCACATAAGCTGGTGGGAGAGTGCGATTGCCAATCTAGCGCTGTGGAACGTGGATGCCAGCCAAGTTTGGTGGCATCGCCTACGCGGCGAGGCTACGGCAAGTATGTCTCGCTGTTTGGTTGCACGTGGACTCAGCGAACGTAATGAACAGTGGTCTAAAGCGACTTATGCATATGGTGAAGCGGCCTGTCTGGCAACAATGGGCGACCATGATGGCGCTGCAAAGCTGATGGAAAGAGTATCTGATCTTAGGCAACGAATAGCGGGGAAGAGTATACCCCTTGAGGTGGGATATGAGGCGATTTTGGCGATTTTGTATTGATGGTTTGTGTCGACAGAAATTCGCTGCTCGAAAAGCGCGCAAGTACTTGTCCCAAAAGAATCGGCTTATTCTACCAACGCTAGAACTCGCTTACGTGTTTATTGCCATTGCTCATGCGCCGCGTCAAGTCGTACTCGGTCGCATGATCCCGCACGTCAATGAAGCTTTGGAAGAACTAGGAGTGCTGGAGACGAACCGCGTTAACGGAAGCGCGAATCTGAGTGGGGAAAAAAACAAATTTGTGGGCCAAAACAAACATAGAAGAACAAGAATTAAGATGGAAGGGAAGGAAGGGTACTGGGATGATATATGTCTGGCGCGATTCTTGGAGGGTGTCTGTTGGCGCTTCGTGGCCTATCCGGTATGACCCAAACCAAAGGCAGCTTGTTTCGTGAAGCTGACGGCACACTTTCAGGATCCTGACGCAGAGTTGGACACAGACGAAAAGGTCACTGTCTCTGTTGAAGAGGCTCGACGCAAGTCCGAGTTTGCGTTCAAGGAGGTGTTCGAAAATGGTGGTAAGATAGAGCTAGACCACTACGTCGTTTATTATGCCCGTAAGTTGGTTTCTCCGTTTCATTTCATGCCGGATGGACTGAGCGCATGGACAGATTTCGAATACGGACGTCTCCTCGCGCGTTCTGGAGACAGGGAAGGGGCCAAGGCTCAGTTCGACATGGTATTGAGTGGGAAACCTCTCGAGGTCAATCCTGCTGGGCGCAAAGGTAAATACAGCCTTGAGGTACGTCCCCGTTGGTTGCAAAGCGACTCACTCTTGACATCGCATGGCGCCACAGAACGCCTTGCACGTTCGGACAAATGCCGCCGTAGATGCCTTAGAGCAAAATCGACCCCTCTAGAACATGCTCCGGCTCAAATAGATGCTCTATTTATTGCACGCGTACGGTTTTGCTGATCTGTTTCTGTTTACCCAGGACAGTCTGTTGTATTCGACCTCATTTACATGGATATAGGGGCTTTTTTTTGGCGTGTTTGCTGTCATTTTCGGTCCATTGTAGGCTATATAACGTTGTTAGTGCTTGAGCGAGTTATGATCGTGTGAGTACACCGCGACGCGGTCTGTCACAGTCCAATTTACGCGTGTCACGCGCCACCTACTGTCACGTCTTCTCACCTCCTTAACTCTCGCCTCGATGGATGATCACAACCCTCGCCCACAGAAACGACAACGCACGGACCACCCTGATGAAAACCCGACTTCATCTTCCTCACCACCACCGCCGCCTTCGACGTTGCCCCAACCGCTGTCGACGTTTCGACGCCTGCCACCACCAGTGCTCCTCCTCGCGCTTCCAGCGCTGTTGGCCCATCCACCCGGCCATGCACACTATCCAATTTCGCTCTTTTTATCTCTCAGAGCTCTTCGGACGTGTCTTGAGCTAAAAACTCTGACACCAGACCTGGAGTGCCGAGCCTGGACGGGCCTGGCGGAGATAGGAATCAGAGTCGTCAATAGCGGTTTCTCCGCCAGCAGGGAGTATACTTGGGCAAACGGAATGGAAGAGGAAGTAAGTTGCTGCAGAAGATATATTTTTCTTGCTCACGGCCTCTACTTTCCAGGTCGAGAAAGCGATTGGAAAAGGGGTGCGTGCTTTCTTGGTTCGTTGCCGCGTATAAAGCTCATGTTCCGTTTTCACAGCTCCTCATTGCGCAAAAGGTGCGGATTCCGTGCATATAGTCAGGTTCGTCCACTGATGTGGTACGTTCCAGCATCCTTCTCTTCGTCCGCTTCGCCACCATTTGTCGCTACTCAACGCGCAGTTTGCGTTTCAGAGCAACAACACCAAGTATGCACGCGCGTTGCTCCGAAGGTTCATAGCATCCTTCATGTCTTCTGATCCCCCTTGTATCGTATACATTGCCCACTTGACCCTCATCACGCACCTGACGTCGGCTCCACCTCCTGTGCATGGCACATCAAATCCTGCGTCACCTGAACTACAGGCCGCCCTCACGGCCATCGCCACCTTATCAAATATCGCCGCCCAAAACCGACACCCCTCTATCGAAGATTTGGCCGCCGTTCTACGCGTCAGGGTTTTAGTCGGTGCTGGCATGTGGGATTTGGTCAACGATGCACTTTCGGATGCAGAAAGGGCCATGCGACTGATTTTCCATCGGGCGGAGGAAAAGTCGGCGAAAGACCAGGAAGACGAAAAGGCGAAACCAGACGTCTCGGAGATCCTAGTGAGATCGTACTCAATAACGGCGCAGGACGTGCATACGGGTGCCTCTCGATCTCAATCCCAGTCACAACTAAATAGTGACATGACCCCACCCTCCTCTCCCGCAAAAGCCACAACGTCCATCCCTGGTCCCAAAAGTACTGATTCCCTCACGCTTGCGCTTACTGCGCATCTTCTCATTCTCGGTGTTATTTCTCATACGCACGGAGGCCATGCACGTGCTGCTGATGCTCGACTGGCGGCCCTGCACACCCTTATGGATGGTGGCGCATTGGTGGGCGGTGTCAATTCCGATGGACTGGTAGAAGTGCGCACCTTCCTCGTAGCCCCAAACTTTTGCTGAATTTAGCGTCAGATACCCCTTCCTGGACAAGATCCCCTCTTTCTACAAACGACTCATCCGCGTATCCTATTTTTGCTCACTTTTCTCGTCTCTGCTGTCGCTAAACGGGATCCTGTGTCTCGCCGCCCCAAGAAACGAGTATTCGCAGAGTGCGGGATTGTACAGTGTAGGGAAGGCCGTGCAGGTAAAGAAGGCGCCAAAGTCAATGGTCAGTTTCTCGTTCCTTCCAATTTCCTGATGACTCAAATATCAGATGTTCGTTTCGACAGTTCCGTTATGGGCATCCTGTGGAGATGTGACTGCCATCGAGCAACAAGCCTTTAAAATCGAGGCGGACTTATTGTGTGAGCTTGTCACCGTAAGTCGGTCTCCCGTTCCATCGTCATAAAATGTATCTTTATTTATCGCACATCCTAGGTTTCTATCCAAAGGAGTAATTTTGAGGCCGCAGAGAGCGTGAGTCCGTCCTTTGTTTCTGATATACATTGTCCAGAACATTTTTGTCAGCATCTCTCAACGCTTATCGCCCATGCTCGCACATACAACTTCTTTCCTGCTTATGTCGCTCGTATCACGCTTCTCCATGCACACCTCGCACATGCGCTCGGTGACACGGAACGTGCAGAAACGTGTTACCGTGTTTCTGCCCACCTCGATGGTGCAGGTCCCGTGGGATCGGGCGTGGCACTCGGAGGGGGTTTTATAGCTGCAGCAGCTCGCGCAGGCGAAGCTCTCCTACGTATCGGACTCTCCGCAACCCAATCTCCACCTCCCACCTCCGTTCCTTCGGGCGAACAAGCTCATCTACAGCTTGATCCCTCTGCTGCGTCTCTTGTCAAGGACGCACTTGCGCGGTGTTCGTCAGGCGCGTCGGCACCGCTACCCGCGCTCGGGGACCTCATTGCGGCAGCACTCGCGCGCTCACACATCATTCGATCAAAGTCGCTCTTGAAGCACGCGCTCGAGCTGCTGAGCGCCTCGGGAGACAATCACCTGCGCGCGCTGGTGCTTGCCGTTGTTGGCGCTCAATACGTGTACACGGCCCCGGCGCACGCGATGGAGGTGCTCGCCGTGTGCGAGACGCTCGGTGCGGGGATGGGTGCGAATCCGAGAAAGGCTAGCGAAGGCGGGTCGGATGAAGTGCAAAAAAAGGACGGCATCGGGAGTGCACCGTTGAGGCTGTGGGTCGGGGAGCGGTTCCTCGGTGAGTAGCTTTGCTGATGACGCGAGACTAGGACTGACCGGGTTGTAGAACTATTTAAACGGGGTGGCAAGGAAAGCCGGGTACGTCAGCAGGAAGCGTTCAATGCAGTTTATCGGGCGGCCGTGGAGGATTTGGAGACGCATCGTGCACGGCTTCAATGAGATGATAAACGGACGGAACGGAAGGAATGAGCGAGTCAATGCTTTCGACTTGATGCAATTCTTACAGTAAAGTACTAGTAGTTATACATATCATTTGCGTGTACCGATAGTACTCGACACGGACATGGACAGGCTCCGTCGACGTCTGTATCAACTACATACTTATTTTCGATTATAGATGAATGTAATTGCGAAACGACGCTCAGCCAATTTCGACCCCGTCCACTTTGACCGCGATCCGAATGGGAAACGGTGAGATGCCGGTGGCATTGGTGATCAACGGAACTGCTGTGCGGCCCTTTTCAGACGAGGTATGTGCCAGCATGACCTGGAGGGCTTTGGTGAGCGTGGTGGCAAGGGTGGCGCCAAACTCGTGACGGTCTGAAAGGGCCCACAAAAGTCATTATTGTCGACGACACGAAAACGCAACGCGTACGAGACGCACCTCGGTCCGATTTGGGCTGCTTCAGTTCCGCATTGACGATCCTGGACCAAGCCTCGTGATCTCGAGCGAGAAAAATATGAAATGAAGAATAGGCTCACCATTGTTCCCATGGCACGTCCTCTTCGCCGACGTACACCTGGAACCACGATTTCTTGGGCTTCTTTTCCGAAAACGTGACGAAGATCTGTGAGCGTGTTTTCGAAACGGTCACTATGGGATTAAAAAAATAGGATACCTGTCCGCGTTTGTTCGTTCCGCTCTCGATTCCTTTCCAAAAGACGTCTACCTTGTCGTTGACGAGTTGTTCCATTTCGGAATCTGCAACGCCAGGCTGGTGGTTGTCCCTAAAGTCAGTACCACGGTTTCATGATGAGTGGAAAAGAGGAGAAGATGGCGCCCGACAGTGGAGAGCGGGTGTCAATGCTAACCATGGTTACGTCGAGCACTTCGAACGTCTGTGGCTTGACTGTTCCAAAAAGGCGATGGAAAAGGATGGCATGTAGGATACCGTGGACGACTTCTTTGGCGGTCTGGCGTTCGAGAACCTGTTGATCCGTGACCGGACGACGATAAGTTCTTCGGCAAGTTATGCTGTCTATGAGGACATACCACGTCGATAGACACCGTCGGAAAGGTGGTGTTCATCGTGATGGATCGGGAAAGACGAGAGATGGGGGGTTTCAGTGCGGCCAGCCGTGTCAAGACATGAGAGACGCTGTGTTGGACCTTTCCAACGTCCTGTCACACCGATAAGGGTTATAAGGCGAGCCAAGCTTGGAGCCAAGTTGCGGTAAGCTAATCGTCATATGGAACAGAGGACAGCCTATTATGACCACCGACTATTTACTTATCACCGTCTCTAATCAGTGGTGCCAATCTTTAGCAGCGGAAATTGCCGCCAGACTTCACACCTAAGGTGATCTTCCACTGCTATGCTCGGAAATGTAAGCCCAGACTCGGTCGTCACCCTCATCTACCCGGAAGAACCGCTCTAAGGCACCCCTCTGAAGGAATATTATCCATTGGAAGCACATGATGATGTGGCAGAGAAATTTCAAACAGAAGAACAGACGCTGTTTTTTGTTCGACGTTCATATGGGTACAGAGCGGCGCAATCGTATGCTCCGAAATTCATCTTCTGAACACCTTCACTGAGTGACTGAGTGCTTGGAAATTACCGTTTGGCGAGTGCTATTTCACCGGCGCTATTTTCGCCCCGGTAGGCGTTCTTTTACTTTCTGCGTCGTCGTTGCACCGCTGTTGACTGAAGTGTTTAGATATTTCTCTAAGCATATTCTATCAATCGTTCTTTCGGATGGTGCTCGTATCTGCTACGTATTTTGGGCCTGTCCTTCAAGCGCCCTAGATCCTCTATTGCCAGGGCGCCCGATAGTACGTTCAGGCTCTTCTCTTGCGCGCATAAACGAACGTACGACGTACGTGAGTGCTCTTCGGGCCATATTATGTGTGCACTCACGAGACTTGTTCCTGAAGTCGATATGTCCTTAGACGTTCCGAGTCATTCAAGCATGGTATGTTAGTGTCCTCCAGCGTCTATTGTGTTCACGAGACTGTCTTCCATAAGCGCTTTAATATAAGTGAACTCCCACGGAAAGCCTTGACTTGAGTGATCAGCGCTTGAACCAGTAATCTTGTGACTTTTACAAACTCTGGTCCATTTGCCCATGTCGTCGGATATAACGTGGAAAGCTTCTATGACGCTGTGTTAGAGAAGCTGAGATTAGATTCACAGGTGAGTACGTATCGAGCCCAAGAGGAAAACAGAAACAAGCTGCATCTTAACAAACCTTCCTCTACATGTGTCATCCTCCCGCAGAACGCAAGGCTTCCGTTTCTCTGTACCGGTAAGTTCATTTCCCGGCCCTGATCAATATTACGAAATGTACATATCGCTACTCGGATCACCGTTGTCTTGGTCCAGTTCCACGGACGCTCCGTCAAAATCGGTACTACATATCTCCGTATCGGCATATTATCAGGCCAATGGGCCCTTGCTCACGCTCATTTACCGCTTATTCATAATGGCGACGCGATTTCACTTTCATTTCGATCTTTCCCGCTGCACCTCCGAGTCAAGCCCCACCTTTCTACACTGTATTACTCGCAACGGTGACGACTGTGATGCTCAATGCGGCGTCTGCGAACTCGACGAATACAGGCAACAGCGAAGCTAGCATGAACCTCCTGAACGATCGCATCAATCTGATAGCGGCAACGACACTCCTTGGCGTTTTCTATGGCATCGTGGTCACACTCTACTGCATGACTACTTATATCCTCCTCAAGAAGCTCTTTCGGCGTAACTTAAGATTTGGGTCGCATCCAGACTCGCTCTCCAGGTATCGGACAGAATGGCGCAAGACGTTGTTTTACATAGCCTATACCACCGTCTTGTTCATTCTCGTGACGTTGTATACCGCCTGCAATTCTCAAAACGCAATCGTGGCCTACGTCGATAATAGGCTGTATCCCGAAGGCCCCTACGAATATTACATCACATTCATGGCGAGACAGACTATCATGGTCATGACCGATGTCACATCTACAATAATGCTTTGGATGACGGATGCTTTGATCGTAAGCATTCATTCTCACGTATATGTCGAAGGAAGCTGACTTTGGAATCTGTAGCTCTGCAGATTCATCGTGTTTTATTATCATGTTGCGTATGCGAGATGGATCATTCCTCTCGCGTGTGCAATGTACAGCGGTGTCGTCGGTGAGTGACTAGTGAAGGGTGTGAACTATTGCCAAGGACATGCGCTGACGTCTTGTATACAGTATTCAGCATCCTCGTCCTGCAAGGAGAAGCAGGCCTAGGAAAGATATTCTACCTCTGGGAAAACTTGATTCTCGTTTATTACGTGCTTTCGTTCTCTCTGAACGTTTTGGCAACGGTCATGATCGCGGCACGACTCTATTGGCACAAAGTTCAACTGGAGCGTGTGTTTGGTGAGCACGGAAATTCGACGTCGGAAGCATCTGCTGACATGGCGTCATTCATAACTACGTTCGTTTGGTAACGTTCCGCCGTGCTTAGGCTCGAAAGTGGACTCCCCCTACATGGGCATCGCGACGATGCTGATCGAATCTGCGGCCATCTACGGCGCATGGTCTCTCGTATTCTTGATCCTATACACCCAAAAGAGTCCCGGACAGACGATTATCTTGGCGACCATGAGCCAGATCCAGGTGAGCCTCATGTGATACAGGGTCGCTGTCATGGCATTTGACGTGACATGTCCTCGCAGGTCATTGCACCGCTTCTGATCATACTCTGGATCGCTCGCGGCAAGGCGTGGCGCTATGGAAAGCGCTATGAGGACGAGGACGAGGACGACCCCCCTGCGAGTCTCCGTTTCGATACGCGAGGCCCTGTGCGTCCGACGGGAGAACCTGGCACGGACGTGAATCGGAACGCGTCGTGCAATACGGTCGTCGGAGGGCACGGGGGTGACGTCAATATGATCGAACTGGGGGTGTACGATTCAGAACCGTCCAGCTTCAGCGATGATCTCAAAGTATGACCTTTGACGCGTTGCGATCTAAATACGGTGTTTGAGCGGGAAAAAAAAGGTACATACCACCGCTCAAACGACCTCGGCCGGAATCATTTGAAATTTAAGAACACGTATACCTTTACCCAAGATTCATCCACACGTTCCTTTTTCCCTTTCACCCAGGCCAATTTGTAATCTACGTACATATGTTACATCCCACAATCGTGCGCTGAGACAGTGGTAGCGATATACTTTTCCCCCGTTTTTTTAGCAATACAATGTTGTATAAGTCAAAATTCATTTCTTCCCGTGCTTTCCGTGATGGCATGTGCAACTACGCCGAAAATTTCGGATCAATAATAGATTTTCGGTCCCTAACCAAATCGCTCTGAATCCTCTAAGTACATACGTCGAACTTTTCCGCAGCATACATAGATATGTAATCCGAATGGCATACCCGTTCGTGTCAGAAAGATATGCATCAGCTGTCCCGCCATATAACGGAATACGAAGCAAGCGAGACACGGTCTTGTGGCACATCATCGATAAAGAATGACATATCAAACCCTATTTCACTGCAACGTTCGCGTTCGCTCCAGCCCCAGTCTGAGCATGTCCAGTATCTCTAAATTCGCTTGCCGTCTCGCTTCCACAGACCCGCCCAGAGCGTCCTCCCACCATTGTTGGCCCTCGGGTACGTCCCGCCATTTTCCCTGCAAGAAATTGAGGAAATTATCCACACTTCCGTGGGGCGGCAGGCGCAACGCCTGCGACGCAATCCAGTTCGGCGGGGGGTTCTCATGCGAGTACTGCATGCCCGTGCTCGCGGCCTGGGCATCACCCTCGCCATACGGTTTCGTGAATCCCTCTGATGCGAGGACGAGGGCAGGCGGGACGGTGATGCGACCCAGTTTGAAACAGTTCTGAGACACAGCGACGCAGTGCAAGAGCGCCCCATCGGATTCGATGATCGGGGGCCGTGGGCCAATTGCAGTTCCATCCTTCTTCTTGTCTGCCTGGAGTACAGCGCCAATGGCACGTTGGATATCCGCGGATCCGTTCTGGGCAAGCGCACCGTCGGGACTGGGTACGTCAGTCGTCGTTGATGGGGTACTCGATTGGGATGAACGGTAAGTACCGTGCCGTCGGGTGGGAAGCGTGACATATCGCGCTACGACATAAAACTACACGAAAGGAAGAGAACCATCAGCGCATGATCAACGGCGAACCCAAAATACGACAGAATCAAATATGTCTGACAAACTCACCCATTTATGATCCCAGGACCCGATCGAGAGTCGCACTTCGTACCTCACCAATGGCGGAATTTCGCGAATGAAATGATAATGAGTGGCTGAATAGGTTTAAGTTTATCATCGGTTGGACCCGGCATGGACTTACAAGCGAGAAACATTTTACCACCACTACGAAGCCAGGCAGGAAAATACTGCACGAGTGCCTTGGCACGCGCTGAATCGAATGCCTGACGGGGGGGGGAAAGCGAATTGAATAACTCGGGGAAGAGGACTGAACACCAAAGACATACCTTGGCGTAACTCGAATTACTAAGGTGCCTTCCAAAAATATCGATGTCGTCGATAGCTTGAGGAATAATTCGGATCAAATTTTCGAAAGAAGATGTGTTCGAGAGGACGTACTGCACCATCGCCTGTACACTGTGGTGACCTCAAACGGATGGGCGCCGACGGGCGAGAGATTTTCACCCCATGCAATAAGCGCGCGCTTACGCTCTTCTTTGGAGGCAGACGCAAGTTTGAGACAGAGTGCCCAGTATCTCAACTTAGGCAAGTACAGGTGCCAAAGCACCCGAACTGTCAAGAGAGAGAGCGAGCGTGAGTAAGAAATTGAGCCAGCACCAATAATGGTGAAAAAGGGTTCGCGACAGCAATTGACCAAGACTCAACTGTGCCACACAAATGGTAGAGACCCAGCGTTGAGGAGGAAGACGATGCAGACGGCATACTTGAGAGCGGAGAGCAGCTTGTTCAAGGCGCCTGTCTCGCCGCGCGCCAAGGCTAACAACGCGGGTAACGATAACAGCGCTTTGGAGGGTATCGCCATTGCGAGCAGGTCGAGAATAGCAGTACGATAATTCATGGGACCAGTCCAGGGTATCTTGGTGGAAGGTGACATCAAATGATCAAGGACCGCTGTAAGAAATATCCCCAGGAAAAAGGTCCGCCGTAACAACACATTACTCGAGCTCAAATGCGTGGCCGGGCGCAGCACTAGTGGCCATGGCTCGGTTTAGGCGGAGATCGAACGAACTTGGACTCTAACCCTCGCTCCTGCCCCCATGCCCAAGTCCGTCCAATCCAAGAGTCGGACTTCTTTAAAACAGAGCCCTCTCGCCTCGTCATCTGCCCTCCCCGATGATTCTCTCCCCAGCAGGCAAGTTAACACTCCTCTCATCTGCTGGGATAAAGAGTCTGCTGTCAGGACAACCTGTTTGATCACATGGCTCAAGGAGAATGATGCTGCACAACTAAAGCTCTTCTCTGACTCCACTCAGGATGCAAAGGCTGCCAATCATCAAAAGGAAGTTGCGGGCCACTCAAAAAGGCACTATTTGATGGAGGTAGCGAAGGCTATCTTTGCCAATGATGAAGATTCAGATGTGTGTTGCTTGTTGCAATCATGCCCAGATCTGTTTGTCATGAAGGTCGAGCAGCGCCTTAAAGAGTGAGTCATTTTCACTTCTAGTGCAGATAACTAAAAAAATATAAAGTCTTCAAAAGTCATACAAAACTGCAAACCAGGAGCTTGGTCAAACTGGTGCTGGAAGGACATATGAAGACCTGAAGGGGGATTCAACAAAGGTTAATTTGATCGGTATGTTAGGGGGTTTTTTTTTTGCAGTGCTCATTTGCTTCTGACAATATATAGACACTATTGTTGCTTCCTTTCCATGGTGGCCCAATCTCCATGGATTCTGGCGGACCAATCCTGGATTCAACATAACTGTCTCCACTGCAGACATAGGTCAAGACTTAGAGGGAAATGCACTTACCCTTTTCAAGGTTGGAAATGTCAGTAGTGGCCCAAGTTCTGCTAACGACACAGAGGAGTACTTATCTGGCCACAATAGTGGCCAGATCTTTGACGAGTCGCTATCTGATTCACCCAGTGGTACCCTGCCACCAGCTTTGTCATTTGAGCCATCTCGTGGCATGGATCATGACCTTGCTCACCTCGACTTCGACTTCAACAAGATGTTCAACATGTCTCTTTTCAACTCTGATCTCCCTTCAGCTTGCTCTCCTTCAGCCGCTCGCTCTCCTTCCGCCACTCGCTCTCAAGACCTTCCTTCTGATTCCTTGTCCTCGTCTTTCAATCCTTTGCTCTTGGCTTCCAACACCGGTCCTTGTCCACTTACCTTGCCATCATTCAGCCCTCCTTGCCAATCACCTTCGCCATGCTCAGATCCAGCTCCCTTGTCATTCAGTCCTTCCTGCCGATCACCTGCACCATTTTCGTTTTGCGGTGGTGCCAAGTGTATTGTTCCGCCATCTCATGTCCACACGTCGGCTAAAGGAAAAGCCAGAGCGGTCGAGGTGGAGTCTGATGATGAAATGGACATGCAGTCGAGCATGTCAGTTCCAAGTGTTTTGAAATGCTTTGAGTCGGAGTTATCCTCCAGTACCCGATGTGTTTTTTCTATGCCGCCTACTTCTATCGGGGAACTGTCTGGCAGTGGCTGCAGTGTGTGCCATGGAAAAGCGCCCGCATCGGGTGTTGTGTTATCTGCCAGTGATGCGGCACAAGAATTTAATCAAACCACAAGTGATTGAATTCAAAAATCCCTCGACTTGTTGCATGCCAAGGCAGGACATCATGAGGTGCACTATCATGACAAAATAGCCGAGTGGCAACACTTAGAAATGATGGCGCGACTTAGTGCAGAGCAGACACAACACGATCAAGATTTTCAACTACGAATGAGAGAGTTGAAGCTAAAGGAGTTGGAATTTCAGCTGGAGTTGGTAAAGTATAGTAAGGTAATGCCACACAATTGGAGGAACCATGAACCATGGACCATGTATTTTGTTTCTGATCATGTATGTCACTTTTATTTTATGTTCTGTATTTCTTTTGTGTTACATGTTTTTTTTTTTTTTATATTCTGTGTTTCTGTTCTGTTACATGTTACTATTGTTTGTAAATCTCC
>JBBPMJ010000314.1:0-37847 GCA_038090255.1 Austroboletus niveus
CGTTGGACAGCCTCGGGGAACAGCTGTGGATTTTTGTAATCGAGTAAAAAGCAGTAGCGTGATTTTACAGAAAAAGCGCGATCTTGAGAAAAGCGCGACGTGACTGAAAAAAGCGCGGCGGGACTGAAAAAAGAGCAGCATGATCTTGAGAAAAGCGCGGCGGGACTGAGAAAAGCACGGCGTGACTGAGAAAAGTGTGGCGTGACTGAAAAAAGCGCGGCGGGAATATTTGTGCAGATTTACCGCCATAGCGGCCAGCCAACGGCTTGGCTAGCCAGTGAAAGTCGCTGCTCGTGACTTTAAGCTGGCTAGCCACGACGACGGATGTTGCAGCCGCGAACACAGGCAACGCAGCCCCGATCACGGACAACGCAGCCGCGACGTCGACGTTGCAGTCAAGGTCATGGACGCCATAGCCATGCAACGTGGCGAGCAAGTGGCAATGCAATGGCGCGTCGCGCGCCCAGCACTACATGGTAATGACCCCGCGCTAACACGGCGACGACGACGACGCGAACGCGGGCAACACAAGGGCGCGCTCAGCACCACACAGAGTCGACATGACGACGGCGACGACGCGGGTGCGGGCAACGCAAGTGTGTCCCCAGCACCACACGGCGACGGTAGCGACAACGACGATGACGCGGGGGTGGCAACGCAAAGGCGCCCCCAACACCATACTGCGACGACATGGCGGGCGTGGGCAATGCAAGTGCCCCCCCACTCCACACAATGACGACAACGAAGCGGACCCGCGAGCTACGCAAGGGCACCTGGCGACAGCACGGTGACGACGACGCGAGCGCGGGCAACGCAAAGGCGCGCCCGGCACCACACGGCGACGATGACGGCAAGGGTGCGGGCAACCACGGCGGCGACGACGACGACGACGCGGGTACAGACAACACAAGGCACGCCCCCAGCACCACGGCGAAGACAATGGCGAGGGTGCGGGCAACGCAAGTGCACCCTCGTCACTACATGGCGACAATGTCGACGACGATGACGATGGTGAGGGCACAGGCAACGCAAGGGTGTTCCCAGCACCACACAGCGATGACGAAGACAAGGACAAGGTTGCGGGCAACGCAAGCGCGTCCTCAGCAACAACGCAGTCGTGACGAGGATGAGCCAAGCCGCGACCACAACGACAGATCTGTGACCAGCACGATAATGCCAATGTTATTGCCTTTTGTATCCCTTTTCGATCTGTAGTACATATTTTCGTTTAAAATTTATACTACCCTAATTGGTACTAAAGCCTTGGCCTGAGCCGGGCCTTTGAAAGCCCTGAAGTCAGGCTTTTAGGGCTCGTGGCTCGGGCCTGGAATAAGTAGAATCAAAGTGTACCCAGGCCGAGCCAAAGCCGTGGCTTTCGAGCCAAGCCGGGCCGGAACAACACTACTCAAAAAAAAAAGTGATGACCATAAAAATAATTTGAGGTGGCCGCGAAAAATACAGTGGCCATTAAAAAAAAAAAGTTGAGGTGTGATGGCCATAAAAAAAAAATGCGGGCATCCTTACATAACGTGATGGGCCCCGAAAACCGCGGTGGATTAAATGTGCAGATATCACGCCATATACTTCAAATGCCATCAAAGCACGTACCCTCGTCATCTACTTCAATCGACGTAGTAATCGCAGTGGCCTAAGTAATAAACTGCACTGCATTACAGTAACGGCCGGGGTACTGTCGGATGAGTCTATGGCAGCAGAGAGGATCAGAAATATGATATGTCAATCGCCATAATGAATAGAATCACAATGTCTCCACTCTAGACCCAAGTTGGGGCAGGTTTGAGTTGAGCTGTACAACGGACAAGCACCACTTCCTTTTGTTTTCACTCAATCTCGGTAATTACGTTCAGAACAGATAGGGGACAAGTCCTTGCAACAATCATTTCTACGTATGTACTTACATGAATGGTATACGACCAAATAGAAATGAATACGACGTCGCAGTTAGGTTCCTGCCAACTTTTTCAGTACGGAAAACTCTTTATGACCAGTTGCTTTGCACAGGGAGTAGAACTGAGAGTTGGTGTCTGCCAGAAGGATCGCTGGGCGATCGAACTCGACAATGCGGCCTTGGTCGAGGAGCATTACCTACAGACGCCCGGTGAATCGAAAGAGAATTTCTCCACCAACGAATAAACTTACGCGATCGTAATCAATGACGGTACGAAGACGGTGTGCAATCGTGAGTATTGTACTCGAGGCAAATTCCCTAATATCACGTATGTTTTGATGAGTCTCGACAAGAAAAAAGACATCCAACGCACTGTCGGATAGTTTTACTGATTAGCTCGTCCGTGGCATAATCAACGCTTGCGGTGGCCTAGACACAAAGACGACCGTCATCAGACAACCATACTCGCATTTGTCAAGTGAAAACGCCCTACTTCGTCCATGACCAATACTCTGGAGCGTTTCAGGATCGCTCTTGCCATGCAAAGGAGCTGCTTCTCGCTATATGAATTTTTGGGTCAGTCAATGTCAACGACGGGTTTTCAAATCTGACAGACACGTACCCAGTGGAGAAATTATCACCTCCTTCCGATACAGGAGAATCGAGGTTCCGGAATACGTTGACATTGATCGTTTCTGGTGTTTCTTCAGGAACATCCTCAGAGGGTATCAAATGAACGCGGCGAAGGGATTCGAACTTTTACGAGTCATTCAGCTTCTCGATATGTACAAATGATAACTATCACTCACGATGTCTGCATCCTCGTATTCATTGAAAACGTCCAAAGTAGACCGCAAAGTTCCACTCAAGATCGTAGGATCCTCTGTGGAAAAATATTATGACAATAAGGAATAAATCGGCATTACACTCACGAGGAATGATCGTAATTTTGCTTCGCAAGTCCGTTAAACCAATCGTTGAAATGTCGACATCGTCGATGAAAATTTTCCCTTCCGTAGCCTCGACGAATCGGAAGAACGACAGCGCGAGTGTACTCTTTCCAGAGCCAGTCCTGCCCAATATACCAATCTGGGTGGAGTTAGCAAGAACGCCGCTGATATTCTCGGAGGCGGAGCGGTACCTTTTCGCCCGGTTGTACTTCAAAGCTTAGATGATGCAATACGTTGGGGAGTTCGGGCTTTGAAAACAAAATTGGTTACTGATATTTGATCAGCAGAGACGGACGTACAGCATATCTGATCACCAGATCCTCGCATTTGATGTGGCCGTTCTTTGGCCAAGATGGATCAGGACGAGGTTCAACGAACTCCGGTGATTCGCGTTTCAGTTCGGTGTATTCCTTGACACGCTCAAGAGCAACCATGGATTGTTCGAGCGAAACGAAGCGTCGAACCAGGAACAAGAGCTACAGCGGATGATGATTTGATAAGTTTTCAAACAACTTCAATGGAAATTGAACGCACATTATGGGTTATACTGGAAGCGAACGATAGGGCGAATCCAGCTAAAGCCGCAGATATGCTCGGATAAACAACTGCAATCACACCGATCGCACCGACAACAAGCCCGGAGAGTAAGTTGAATCGCATCGAAAGCCAGCGGTTTACTAAATAAACATCGTGAGTGATTCCGTCCCTTCTCAAGGTTTGCCAGTACTCACCTCCCCACATCCAGTAATAGGGGTTTGAGTTCTATGTGCAGAGTAAACACAGTGAAATATTGGAATAAATCACATGAGTCACTTACAGTATCAACACAACGAATCATATCACGCAAGAATTTGGAGGACGCCCCAAACGCACGTATTATCGCAACGCCCGCGATGGTCTCCCCATAGATCGAGTATAATGGTGACCGTGTCACGGAGTCTTCGAATGAAGAGATTAGTTTGAAACACGAACAACCTGGAAGACACCCTACCAAGACGTCTCATATCTCGCGCTGTCTGACCGTACACCTTGGCCACTGGGTCCATCAGTTTAAGTGAAATAGAACACCAAGATGCCTCACCGTTATAATACACATAGCTAAGGACTAAAGCTGCGATAATGAACGGGGGGCCACCAATGACACTGATCGTGATCAGAATTGTCAGCGCCGCCAAACCGTAGATGATACTGCGCCCAAAATGATCCGACATATTACTGTCGATTCCTACATAAATGAATGGAATGAGATAGGTTTTAACACACGAAGTGGATGTCTACCTTCGAAATCTTTACCAAACCGATTCAGGAGGCGACCCCGAGACACCGTATCATGGAAGCGAATGTTGGCGAAAAGAACAGTTTCCAGTAACCCTGTTGACCCGCGTGAGTGAACAAATAAACTAACAGGACAATTTCTCACTCTTATAAAGAATAGTCGAGGCATTGATAGAGCCGGCATCTGGGATACATTCAGCACTACAGCAGCATGCTTACCAATGAGTACGACATACAGAGAATATAGAACCGGAAAACGTTCAGGGACAGCCCTGGTATCGCGAATTAGTTGGCATGAAGAACCTACATATTCTCGAACTCACCAAAGATTGTGACCTACGACTGGTGTCAGAGGATGCTTCAACACAAATTGAATTCACCATACCGCAGCATAGATAGCAATGTAATATACCGGCCCTTTGCGCTCGGCTTCGGCAGGATCGGCACCAGACCACTTCCTAAGGGACATCAACATCACTAAGGAACATTAGACTGCAGATCCAATACTTACTCTAGCCACCAGTTCTCTACGACTGGACTCAACGCTCCAAGCAAGAGGGAAAAGCCAAAGATCATCCAGTACGTGTACCCTCCGCATGCCTTGATATACGTTTTCCAAACGTCACCGCTGATATGACCGACTGCGCGTTTCTCTTCTTCGATTAGTTTACGTGGTGCCTTCTTTTTCTCTGGTTCTACTTTAGTTTCTTCAGTTGTAAAAGCAGTAGAACTTGTCTCCGAGACAGGTTCCGTCTCTGACACAGATACCGCTTCCGCTGCTTCATCCGGGATTTTCACCTCTTCGGCCCCAGGACTTTGTGCATCTTTCTCATCTGCCTCGCTCGTGTGAGCGTGCACGAGAGTTGCCATTACAGGCGATGCCAGGAAAGAGTCGCGGTCACCCTGGAATGCAACTCGTCCATTGTCAAGAGCAACGACATATTTCGCACCAGGAGCACACAGTTGGACGTGGTGAGAAACCAAAATCACTGTTCGTCCGCGTACCAGCTCGCCCTTCAAGCACTCGTTGTACAGGTGGCCCGCTGTGTGAGCATCGACTGCAGAAAGAACATCATCCAGAAGCAATATAGATGCTCTAGAGTACACCGCCCGAGCAAGTGAAACTGTACGAATTCTTCAACTGAAGCTGAGTCAAGGTTATAAAAGCACACTTACCTCGAGCCTTTTGACCTCCGGACAAGTTGACCTTTAAGAATGTGATGTAAGTATGCTGTATCACACGCTAAAAACAAACGCACACCACGTTCGCCTATTTCCGACTCGTCGCCATCCTCAAGAATAAGGAGATCACTCTCGAGTGCACATGCCTTGATGGTCTTCTGATATCGCTCTTCGTCATAGGGAAGGTTGAATAGGATATTATCTTCAATATAGATCAATCCTGAACCCCGATAGTATGCAATGTCTAAAGTTACCTTTGATGGAAGCATTTCGAAGCCACGCCGACTGTAGCTCCGATAATTAGAATGTTCTGATACAAAATTGAATGGAATTACCTGTGGAACATATGCGCAAACACCTTGAATAATCCAGTCTTCGGGGGATGTAACCTTTGTCGAGAAATTCGCGAGGATATCAGGGGGTGATCTAGGAGACATCACTTGGCCAGTTAGAACATCCGCTTCTCCAAGAAGTGCTAAACAACCAAGACGTCAGAACCACTCGACAACCAGTACCGTTACGAATTCACTCAATAACAGCAAGGTCTTTCCACTTCCAAGTTTTCCGCAAACTAAAGTCAATTCGCCCTCCGGGAAGGATAAAGCAAGATCAAGCAATACAAATTTAGCCCTGGGTGTCCCTGCAGTGGAAGGCGTAGAGGCGCCACTTTGGTGGAGGCGGTCGCGGGGCCAAGTGATCGTCGCATTTTGGAGAACAATTTGTTTCGACTGCACATCCAGAGGAGCGACCAAGTTGACTTCAGCTCCATGGAGGAACTTCTCAATACGGCGGAGGGAGACGAAGCTCTAAAAAATAGCCTGTTCTAATGAGGGTCAAATGCGCATTATTTTTGACTCGCCTGAAGCATGTTGATAAATGTTTCTGGAAGAGCATTCAACGCAAATTTCATCTCGTTGAAAACTTAAAGAAACATTAGTACAAGAGAATCCTGAAAACCCTAAATCAATACAAACCAAGAATCTAAGGCAAGAACAATTGGTCAGATCTCCGTTGCATGATTCACATACAACTACAACTTACAGAGGTGAATGCAATTGACGGCGTTAGAGTCTGCCCACGAACAACCGCAAAATGCCAGAATGCAACGATAGTAACCAAGATGGGTGAACCATCCCTGAGGCGCGACCATCAGTCTGAGTCTTTGAATGAAACAAAAGAATATTACCATAGGACGTTGAATAATAGCTCGACCATGTAACTCAATTTTTGATATTTCAGCTCTTTTTCTCGAACTTTCAATACCCTTTTCTCGAAACTGCGCTCCCAGGCCATGAACTGTTCGAAATGTCAATTTCACGTATCATATCGCTCAAAACCATTGTTACCTTCAGCATACGGATCGCACCCAAAATCTGATTTCCTTTTATCAAAAAATGAAATTCATTTGACTGGCGATAATCCACCCACCTCATTCATTAAAGCCACACGCTCATCGCGAGTTTTCATCAAGTTCTCTTGTGCGTCGACTACGATTTTCCCCCCGAAATGGTTTAGAGGCAAGAACATACATATTACAGCAAGTCCAACGAAACTCGACACGCCCAACAGATCGTATAGGAACCAGGTTCCAATGGCCAGTTCAATGGGCGAATCTATTCGGTATCAGTAGCATCAGTACACGCATCCAATAACAGTAATGAACAGGTGTATACCAATAAGCGTGAACATATGCCAAGAGAAGTCACTGACACGATCGACATCTGTCGTCATAAGCGTCATGATCTGTGCCTTACTTGAAAAGTTGTCCTCTTCGTCCTCGCTGTCCTTGTTTTTATTCTTATCACCATCTTTAGACGAGTCTGTAGCCCCAGAAGAAGAGGCAATGTCCTTGCGAACAAGAGTCTTGCCAAATAACGTCGTGTTCAATTGTATCCGCAAACGAACTTGAACGGTTGTTGTGGCAATAGAGAAGAGTTGTCCCGTAGCTAAACATGATTGTTAGCAGTCAGTTGTTGTGAAGCGTAAATGTTTCTTACCGAGATCTACGACAGTAGTGCAAAAGACCATGCCAGCAAGATAAAACCAACCCCAGCTGCGATCCTCCCGATTGGGGTCCGACTCTAGATACGTGATAACCTTCCTCAAGAAGAACGGTGGAGCATAGAAGAGAACAGCCGCGACAGCAGCCAACGAAAGCATTCCAGTGATCGCCAGGGCGTTAACTCTGAGAAGCCTGTACGCGAGCTCCCAGCCAGATCCTACAGATGGTTGCCACCAGCGAAGACTCCATTTGACGCTTCGTATCGTCCTCCGCATAGCAGCGTATAAGTAGGTACCTCGCATGTTAGCCAGAACCACGGGAAGGTCACCAATTTCCAAAGACTCCGACGTATATCCAAGCATAACCACTTTCGTCGTATAGTTGAACATGAGATTGCCAAAGATAGAAGCACTGACGGCGCCACAAACGTTGTTCTCGTCCCGGTTTGTCGCAGATTTGATAATCTTGTCAGAGTACAGCGTCTCTGACGGGTAATGAAGGTCAGGTCCCATGGGAATCGTGAACACGATGACAGTGACGACAAAGTAGAGGACAAGAACCCCATACCAAGCCCCAAGTAGTATCCAAAAACTAGGGAGCAACGACAAATTGACGGGCCGCGAGGTCGGTAAGATGGCAGTGACGAAGAGAAGGAGAGTAGGCACGAATGTTAATACCGCAAGGTGAAGTAGAGATTGAGAGTGTGATTCGACCGCATTCTGATAGACAGAGCGTACGGCGAGCGCGGAGAGATAGAAGGCATATGCGGCATGGAGGGCATAGGTCAGGGTGCTGTCGGTGTCACCCTCTCCGGTGGAAAAGGACCATCCTAGACTTAGAGATTGGAGTACGAGGATTGCTGCAAGGAGTACAGAGACTAATAGTTTCCAGAGGCGAACCTAGGATAGGAAAACCAGCATTAGTAAAGACTCGGTTGTTTTTTCTTTGGAAGCCTGCCTTGTTCCAGAAAGCAGTTTCGTCAATTGGATAGCCATCCACGAGATCTTCTGGGCGCGTGACGTCGAAAGGATCGCGAAGCAGTGATTCCTCTTGTTCGCTAGAGGTGGGAAGTTGGATTTTGGGATGTCGAGGTCGGGTTAGATACAGGACCAAGATGCTTCCCAGGCCAGTGCCCGCCAAAACAGCGGCGATGGAGAACTGGTATTGGGGCATACCAGAAAAACCAAATCGAACTGGCAACGGAAGAGTCCTTGAACGCTGTGGTCGGCAACAAGATATACGCGAAATAAGACGGTGACTCTGTCGAATATAGTGACTTCAAGATGACTAGACCCCGGAACCGACTTAGTAGCCGTGTGACACCATCACATGTGTCATCAACTTATTTCATCTCAGGCCTGATGAAAAAACCATGTGCGTTTGCTTTCTCACAGACTCTCAGCAGTCGACTTCCGTACTCCACCTAGTGACTTATCATCACATGTGGACGCTTCAGAAATACATAAAAGCAGTGAGAATTGTCCCCAAATAGCAAGGTACCTTCAAGTTGTGCCGAGTAAGAGGCATGACATCGTTGAACAGTGCCGTGATCGCTAGTCCGTGAGCGCTCGGAGATGCGGTACTGGCAAACCGGAAGGACAGGGGCTGCATGATCGATCCGGAATAACTTGTACCTGCACTTAAATTCAATGGGCAAGGAGTGAAATGTTGTGTTACCATAGCAGGGGGGAACCTCCGAGTTTACATAAAATACGACAGAGGCCGTGCTGTGAGGCAACATTCCCACCAAGCCCCATAGTAGCGAGGACTAAAAGGCCCTCCAGGTCAAGTATCGGGCAGTCTGGTCAGATGATACAACTACAACTTTGAACTCTCACACTTTTAGCAGTCGCATAATGATGCAAGGCATATCAACTTGTCGTGAAAATCGCGAGCATTGACTTGAGGAAGCACTAAAAATGTGACACAAGAAAAGATGGTACATAGAACATACAGTGAGATCAGGGGCAGCGATTCCACGCCCATCAGCAAAAAAGGGGCATCAGACACACATGCCATTCTTATTGGCGCTCAAGTGGCAGCAGCATCCTCGCTCGCGACTTTTCTCGCGTCAGCAGTCCAGTCCGACTCCCGGATTCCAAACTCCACTGGCAAGATCGTCAAGTTGAAGGTCATTATCGTCAGTCCAAGTGGCTTGCGAACGCGCGATTCCCAACCCTCTGGAAGGCGCTCTTCGAAAAGAAACGCGTGAAGATCATCCACGCGGCCACCAAAAATAGTGAGCATGGTCGCAGAACTAGTCCCAATGATCAATCCCTGTGTGAATGATCGATATTAACGGACGACGTTACTTTGAACTGCCAAAGTATCTGTGGACGAGGCTCATGCTGTACGCCTTGTTGGTCGCCCGGGCCTCCGCGCGACGTTTTCCCGAAATATGCGACATGTCTCGCTTGGTCAACAGTGGGTTTCCGTCAGCGTCCTTTCCCGTAGCGAATGAAAGCAATTCCTGGATGAATGGTTCATGTTTGATCGCTTGGTTGGGTTGTAGTGCCGTATCCAGTCCTATACGGCGTCAGAAAGTTCATGATCCGCAGCGAACAAGATCCATGTGCGTACGCGTGAGTGAACCGTCGTGTTCGATGCCATTGTGCAAATTGAGTTCCTCCAAGTCGAGCGTATCCTTGTTGTAATCCTTGTTCAACATGCGAGCAGCTTGGTGTGCAGTAAAGGAAGAGCACGAAGCAGAAAAGTTGTATGTCGAATGTACCTGGTGGTTGAGCTCAGTGATCTTGATACCTCGTCCGGAGCGCGCAATGATGCCTTGGTGAGGACAGTGAACCACGTGACATGACAATCGTGTGGGTAGGGCGAAACATACCATGGTTGGCCATAGCATTGAGTGCGGGGCAAGGACAACGACTGTCGCCTTCCTTTGCTGGTATGTATTCTGGCCAGTGACCTCCATAGCCCGGGTGTCCTTGAGGCGTAACCTCTCCCACTGGACGGTTAGGTGATACAAGATTGCCCAGCGTCAATGAGACATCCCAGGCCATTAAACCTACATCATAAAAGACGTTGGATATAGCGTCAAGGATTCCCATCGTATGATTTCAATCAGCGGAGAATTTCGAGGGTGAAGGAGGACGAAAGAACAGCGTCAAGTGGAGAAACAAGGCACCGTGATATCTAATATAATAAGCTCCGGGAGCTCGGCATGGGTGTACTGTGACCTAAGCACCCAAGAGCATCAAACCGGAAGTGGTAAACCGTACCCTCATAAGTATGTAAGACCATAAATAATCTGAGACATGAGCTTACGATGGTATTGAGTGTGAGTTTGGGTCACGGAGATGTTCAATTTTTACGAGCCGTTTTGTATACCTGCTTTACGTTTCTACCACCTTGAATATTCTGTGCCACTTTCATACCGCACTGAGGGTCAATATATGTGGCACGACATACATAGCGCGCCGATACTGACTTTTTCGAGTTAGTCACAGGATTACTCACGCTCGAAGACTATCGTTTTGCAATTTGTTGTAATATATGAGCGGGGTAAAGGTAGTAACGATTGGAGTGTCACGCTCACCGAAATAGTAGGACTTTACGACCGTCCTTTAAGAGGGGTGCGATTGTTGAAAAGTTGCATCCTGGGCTTCTTGTCATGAGACTAGGAACGTGCCTGAGCAGGAGATTACGTGGTCATCCACATCCGATATCGCTGTGTGGTGGAGCAATCTACATTTAGCCATAGTAGTGTGATACTGTAGGAACATGGTGTCCAAGTCGTGCCAGTTCAATCAGGACACTGCAAAAACAAAGCACCATATCGATACGGTCATTTTTGCTGATAACCTGCCAAAGGTCTAGTGAACGGTGATGAGCCAGAAAACCCAAACGCAGGCTTAACTCTTGATTGCAATGATGTGGGAAAGGTAAGGGGCATGGTTGATGTCATGAGCCTAGAGACACAGCCAACCGGATATATACATTCCCGCCGGATAAGACTATTTGAATACCTGGACCTGACGAAGTTATGTACAATTCGATGGTGGCCAAGGGGTGAAGGAGACTCAGAGCTATTGTGGGACTTCGCACGCTCGACGTCCTCATTGCTACCGGGGGAAAACTACCAGGTTTAAGGTACGACCAAGGCCGTGCTGTGACTCGGGGGCGTTCCTGCCGGGCTTCATAGCGGTGGTATCTCCGAGGACCAAGATTCCGTGTATTTGTTAGGATTCATTGTGGAGGATACTGCGAATCGCTGCTAAATTATTATATTCGCGACTAATCATATCATTGATGATGAGTTGTTGTCGATCGCGAGATCAGCATTGGCACGGAACACAGTCTATTGAGATTATTCATATATTTTCTTTTGGTAAAATTTCGATTCTAGGGACGCAGGCCTTTCCAAGCACCGACGGCGATCATGCTTATAGTTCGAGACGGGGGTGCATTCAAACACCGAGCTCGGACTCTAATCACCTCCGAAGTGGGCTGTCCTCGTTTCAACGCGCGCAGATTAATGTGACTTTGCATAGTGATCCGCATCAGATGATGAGCCCCCCAACCTTGATACCGTGCCCTGTATGTCCGCTGGGCGCGGGGAAGCCAAAACACCAACGTCGGGATTACTGTTGACGAGCCTAGACAGGATGCGTCGAGATGAGTCTAGTATGGGAGAGTGGTCACTAAATAAAGACATCCGCATATTCGGGTGAGACCGGGATGCCCCGGTTACTTGCATCGTCCTTACCAGACAATGTAACAATGTTACGGGGTTCACTCGGCAAGCATCATTACACCCGTCACCTTATCGGGACCCCACAGCAGGCATTGCGGTGTCCCCAGCCTGACGGCAACTATACAGTTTCGTGTCTCAGCTGACAGAGAGTTCGGCGGGAAACGGTAGGGTGACAAAAGCTCGGGACAAAACACGATTCAAATTGTGATAAGTAGAGACGGATTAGAACGACATGTGTTTTCGTATTACTCACGATCGGGCTATATCGTCGGTCTTGTGGCGCTTATCCTGTGAGTGTTTGCACCATTACCCCGCCCTTCGCGCGCACCAGTGCAGGAGCCGACACACCATAAAACGACCATTTCGTTACCCATCGTCCCTACCCGAGCGAATTGCGCTCGCGCCTGCAAAATACAAGGTTTACACGCTCCCGCCTAATCGGATACCCCAGTTGCTACAAGACTATCACCTATCGTGAGGATTGAACATCTATTTGTGCTATACCAAGATGATAAAACTCACCTTCATCTTGCAGAAATCTACCAAGTCAATTCCATCCCTACCATGACGATCGCAATTACCCAAGCGTCCTCCACACGCCGCCATCGGCCCTCTTTTACTCTGTATACATTCGTTCCGGATGGCGCACACGATACCAGGTGTGACGAGTCATGTCGACCTGTCGTCACTGCCACCGCACGTAAATCACGGCCGCTTCCTATACTTCCGCCTGAACTCCACCTCGGAATCATCGATTTCATTGCCAGTCGCGTACCTCGGACACCATGCCGAGATGAGCCCTACGATCCAGCAGACCTCACCACCCTCTGCGCTTGTGCGCTCGTATGCAAGCTTTGGCTCCATACCGCGAGAATCGGGATATGGACAGGCGTTCGGCTGCCCGACAAAAAAAGGAGCATAGCCCTTCTCCGGCTGTTACACACATATGCGCGTGCGCCGGGAGATAGCCTTCCTGCCTTGATGATTCCAAGCCTCGGACGTTACGTCGAGCACCTTTCCATCCGGGAAACGCGCGGGAATTCATGGGATCCAAAATGGCTCGATGATGCCCTCCCGCATCTGGCATTGCATCTCCCGCGCGTCCAACACCTTGAGATGGAGCACATCACTTGGGAATACCTCTCCTCGCGATCGCGTACGGCTTGTATCGAGGCGTTCAAGCATGCGAAATGTCTCACGTTACGTGGATTCGTGTTTCACACGACACGAGACATGTACAGTTTCCTCGGCGAATTTGCAGAGTTAGAAACGTTGACGCTCGACGGAGTGCGTTGTGCCAAGAGAAACACGTCAACGTGGCGTTTCGATTTGGAAGTGGATGGGGGTATGGCGATTAAGCCGCCCTCGAGGAGGTTGAGTGAAGTAGGGTTCAGATGTTTGCCGATGGAGGCCGTAATGGAGTGGATCATGGCGGGTTCTCAGTACCACCAGCAACTGGGAAGGTCCGGGCTCGCGATCAAAAGCATTCGATTGGGTGGTGTGGGCGTGTCGGAGGCCAATGTTGTTGGAAGGTTCTTGCGAGAAATCGGAGATAAACTGAAAAAGGTGTATATTGGATTCGACACTGATTTCGTGGAGAGGGATGGTGAGTGTCGAACAGTGATTGGTGTCGTGGCGTTAACTGACTACGAATGTAGATGACCTGGTGAGGGAAATGGAGCTCGCCGAAAACACGAACCTGGAAGAGTTCCACATCTTTGGGCTGGTTGTTCCATCCCCAGCGCTAGTAGACCCGTTTACACACGAACCGACGGAGCCGCAGCCAGCACTGGAAGCTCTCACGTCGCTCCTCTCACAGATCCAGTCACGGATGCGCGTTCTATCGCTCGCGCTGTACCCCGCTGATCTACGCGCGATGTCCGCGATCGACTTTGAGGGGCTCAGCGCCGTGTTTGAGAAGCGCGTGTGGTCCCATCTAAACGAGCTGCGGGTAGTCATCTCGAACAAGGGCGAATACGGGCTTGGAAAGGTGGCCAGAGAGCGCTTGAGGACGCTGCACGAGCGGGGTGTGTTGAAGGTGAACGTCGGGTTTGACAAACGAGAAGTGTTGTAGATTGTTAGATTAGAAGACTACATAATAGACTAGCATTCCCACGCCGGAGACCCTACCCCTTCTTTGTCGCAACCATGGCAGACGCAGGTGAAAATTTCAGATACGTGTCCAGACGAGTTCTAGATCGCTAACGGGACCGTGCAAGGTTTCTTCAAGGGCACATCTGCCGACCAGGACAGGCGCTTCTCCGACAAGGAGCTCAAGTTACTCAAGTCAATGAAGTTTCCTCCAGAATTTGACAAAAAAGTGTGGCACACTTTGCATCCTTGAGCCACCCTCATCGTTCTCTCGCTTTTCAGGTGGACATGAAAAAGGTCAATTTGCAAGTCATCAAACCTTGGATCGCCAAAAAAGTCACCGAGCTTGTCGGCTTTGAAGACGAAGTCGTGGTCGAGTATGCGATGGGCTTGCTCGAAGACCCGAATCACACCGTAAGCATCGCGCACCTTCTTTTCAGACGACTCGTAAATTCAATTTTGGATGTGCCACAGACCCCCGACCCGAAAAAAATGCAAATCAACCTGACGGGCTTTCTTACGTCTTCTACTCCTGCGTTTATGACGGCTCTCTGGACCCTCTTGCTTGAGGCTCAGGATTCCCCTGCAGGCGTTCCGAAGACGTTTGTAGAGGAAAAGAAGGAAGAAATGCGCAAGGCAAGGGAGAGCGACCAACGCGCATTTGGTGAACGCGATCGCCGGGCTAGGCTCGACGAAATCCGGGAAAACGAACGAGGTGAGCGTGCTGGGAGAGGTAGAGGCAGAGGTAGGGGCCGTGGTCGCGGAGGCTTCGACTCGGGTGCTGGCAGAGAGAGAGACAACGGTTGGGGTGGCCGTGGCGGCGGGGTATGTGTCTAAAGTGTTCCACATTCAAGTCCATTCACCATGTCTTTTATCAGCGCCCGGGGCGTCGGTTTTCCTCTCGTTCCCCGCCACCGCAACGTCGTCGTTCCCCATCTGCATCTCCCTTTGATGCTCGCAGTTCTCGTTCACCTCCGCCACCTTCTAGTAGGCGTTCTCGTACGCCACCCGGTAGACGTCCGTCGCCGAGGTATAGTTCACCGTCTCTCCGTCGCTCTCGATCCCGCACCCCCCCTGCACGTCCGCGTCGTCGTTTCAGTCGCTCGCCCTCTCCTCGCAGACGCCCTGGATCCCCCTCCATGGCCTCATCCAGACCTGGTTCTCGTTCTCGCTCTCCTCCTATTCGCAGACGAAGACGCTCTCCCTCACGCTCACGCTCTCCTCCTAGAAGGTTCAGTGGCGGAAAAGACAGACGCCGCGATAGTCGTAGCCCTCCCGTCCGCAGGCGCCGTTTTTCCCGATCTTTAACGCCACCCTCGAGTCGTCCGCCCTCACCCCGACCTCGGTATGACCGTCGTCGCCGCAGCCCGAGTCCTAGAGGTGGTCGTAAGGGTAGGCGCGAGAGTACATCTCGCTCTCGTACGCCACCACCACGTCGCCGCGATTCTAGGGAACGCAATAGAGAAGACCCTCGTCGCGTTAAGCGAAGCCTATCCACTGTCCCAATGGATGTGGACGAGGCAGAAACACGCTCTAGGACGCTCGATTCAGACCTGCCTCAAAATTCACGGGGTGAACTAAAGATCAAGGGTCAAGCAAACGCCCATAAGTCAAAAAGGGGAGACGAAGAAAAGCAGGTTAGTATGTGCGTTGCATTTGTCGTTCAAATGTTTACGTTGTTGTCTTCATGGAGTAGGTCGACGAAAATGACGCTTCTGCAAGACAAGAGTTGGAAAAACGTGAAAGTGAGCTGAAGGAGCGAGCCTTGAGGAACAAGGTGATCAGGACGAGGAAGGGCAGTGGAGGCATTGGCGCCATGCTTGGTTGAGGTCACCCGCATACGTTGTGTGACTGGTATTCTTTCGTGTTTTCACCATATCCCATCACCGCTGATCGCATACGTGTCGCCTCACTGTTCGAGGTATCCAGGACCTGTTGAAAGAAAGCACTCGTTCTATCCTAACTGGCTAGCGAGTCCCGATATGTTTTTTTTTTCTGTTGCCTTGTCTCGTTTGTTACTCAAAGCATATACATCCACTTACAGCTGTTTACACCAAGTTTACACCCCCCTACCAGTGCTTGTCGATATTGACACTATCCTCCAAATAAACTAAAATTTGTGGCTAAGGATTTCCGAGAATGTCCAGAACGCATATCTCGAACCTGTAATGCTTGACGGCATATTTTCGTTATCATGCTGCTCGAAATCGTCTTATTATCTTTGACGCGGCAATTCTTCGTCTCCCTGAATGGCTTCTGCTAAACTCTGCAGGTCACTTGACCAGTGCAGACTTCGGCTCTCGGCAAGTACGTGCCGGTTAGCTGACATCGATTCTTTGTTGCCCAAATATGATTTCTGCGATAAAAAGAGCAAGAAAAAAAAAGACGACGCATCCAAATGCGTGCTTCATAAGCAAATGTTGATTCCTTGGTGCCCAAATACGACTTGTGCTCCTACGTGTGATCGATGTTCGCTTCAAGGTCTCAACCTCATGGCTCACTACCGCAGAACCTTGGACAAACTCGACTCCCCAATCTCACCAACAATTCGCCTGATGCAGTCCCCAACGATTACTTGACATACGTGCCCGCTCTCCCCCCTTTGACCAACTGATGATCTGAGATGACACCATGCCCAGTTATGCAAGTCCGACACCAAGATATCGATCCGGATGGACCGGTAACACGTCCCGCGACCAAAGAGTAGTCTTGCCCCCTAGGGACCCTCGAGACAGTTACCCTCTGCACCGCCTGTCGTTTTCCTTGATAGCGGTCCCTTGTCTCTGACCTGAACCCGTACGCGTCGGTTCGACGTGTGATCGATGAATTGATGACCAACAGCTCCGCGTCTGTCTGCGCCCCCTTCCGACGCCAAACCTCGGGCTCTTCGATCCCCGCTTTCCGATCGACCCCCTGAGGCTACTCTTGTCCAGTGACCGCGAGGGACCATCAGCCACATCGACCACATTTTGCCGACAGCCTTAACGCAATACCCACCCACCCGTAGATGTCACTGCTGAGATCATATTGAACTCCACTTGAGCCACAACCCTCGAACTTGGAGAAAAGGCAAAAGTGCGTCGAGGCATCGGTTACGACGTCGCCGGCTAGGAAGGAAAAACCGCCGTCGGCAAACCTGAACTAGACAGAAACGTTTTTTAACCCCCCCTCTAGAATGACGTCTCCGTTTTTCTTTCCCCTGTTTCATGCGAATCTGCTTCCGCTGTAGGCGACCACGGCGACCGGCCACACGCTCAAGCGAGAGAGATAGGAATCGGAACGAAGAGGCTCGATCGGCGTTCGCCTACACATAGCCGCTCCAACAAACCCCCCGAGTCCTCCTCATCGTTCTCGCTGTGCTTCGATACGCAATACCTTGGAAATGACGGAAACTGCGGCTGGCGGTTAGTCATCGACACCAAGATGGTCTGGCAGTGTATTCCCGAGGTTGTCCAGTTCCAGATCAGATCCTTGCATCGTCTCTTTTCTGTCTTCTCCATCCCCTTTGGACCCTCCGAGGGCGAGCACACTCGCTCTCCCCCGCCAACGACATACTCGGCGGCGTAACAGCGTTTCGATCTCGTCTATGCTCTGACAATCGTTTAGAGCGATCCGAAACTTGGAATACCACGGGCGACGCGCGCTACAGGGACGCGATCGTCATCGCGACCATCCCCGAGCGTGCAATTCAAACAAGAACGCACCACTGAAACTCGATCATGTAGCGCACGTGTGCTCGCATCGTCTTGAGCGTCGCCACGCCCACGAGGCACCTGCACGTCTCGAGGTACTCGAGCGCCATGAGAACAGGATCCCGGACGGTCTCGCCAGCAAACAAACTGCAACGTCGTCGGTCGAAAACCGAGAGTAAGCTCGAAAGCACCGCACCAAGGATTTCCCAACAACGTTTCCCCGACCATGACGCCGTCCGCGCAGGTATAGACCGCGTTGTGCTGCACGTCCGAAAACGCGCGTACGTTGCCGTTGCTGACGACGGGGATACTGAGCGCCTGCTTGAGCTCGCGGATGGCATCGAGATCGGCTGCGCCCTGGCGTCGTCGTTTGGAAGACACATGGCGTGCGTGCAAGGTGACCCATGACGCGCCTGCGTGTTCGAGCAGACGACCGAAATCCGTCGTCTTGGCCGAAGGGCAGAGACGTGTCTTGACGGACGACGGGACGACGAGAGAGTGAGCCATCGAGGAGACTGACTTGGTCGTCAATGATACGTCGGCAGACTCGACAGGCTCAGACGGGTTCACCTATCGATTCTACCAACGGCCAGTCCTTTTTCGTGAGCAGGTACCCTCCAAAGTGACCTTGGCGGGCGTGTTCCTGCGGGCATCCGAGATTCAAGTCTGCAGAGACAGCGTGAACGAACGACAGTGATCGGATTGGCAAAACCCACCTATTCCGTCACAGTAAGACTGCACGCGCCGAGCCGCGCTCACGACCACGTCTGGATCGTTCCCACAGAGCTGTACCACCACGGGTCGCGTATAGGCATTCCAGTCCGGATGTGTAGATGAAAGATCGCGGATGTGATGGTGCAGGTAGTCCGTGTCGTTGAGGAGCTTGTGAGGATCGAGCATCTGAGTGTATGTCAACGTCGCGCCATATCGTCGGGTGAGCAAGCGAAACGGCGCGTCGCTCTGGTCGACCATTGGTGCCGAGATATAAGTCAGATCGGGGATCATTGTGGTGGTAAGAGAGAACAGACATCCAGTTGGTACAACATAGATTAAGAAGAAAAACAAGCACATCACAGTGAGGTCGTCACGACGAGGAAAAGAATCTCGAAAAATGGTATATGTACGTGAATACGCGCAACCTAATAACCGGAATGATCTAGCAATGCATGTTGTGGATATCAGCTAATGTAAGAAGAGAAAAAAACATGCACGACCCCCAATGAACCAACACATCTACTTACGTAGTAGTGAGCCAACGACAGTGAAACAGTACAATGGACACGAAACCAAACGACGTACCCACCCAAAAATGTGTGATACGATCCCAACTCAAAATCTAAAATCACATTACCCTGCGACCCTATGCCTCTTTTGACCCCTTGTTTGATGTCATGTTTACTTCGGGATCAGATTCCCGGTGAGGCAATCCATTTCGTTTCGGTAACCCTCCTTCGCATCGCGCAGATGTCGAGCGTTTGATGGATTGTGCCCCCCCTTTGCGGACAGTATTCTGGCTTTTTAAAGAAGAGTCAGGCGAAGATGTACGAGACGAGCTTCGAGGTGAGCTCTCAAAAGCTCTCTCCTCACATCCTTCGCAAGTATCCCCATGTGCTCCCACTTCGGACTTAACGTTTGCGATGCTTGATACTGGCGGGAAGTAACCCGTATCATTGGAGGGTTGGCCAACTGGGGGGAAGTATCCCTCGGCACCAGTACGTGATGGCTCGCTGGGTCCATTAGCAGCGTGTACCGGAGCTCCCACGGCCGGATTGATCCATGGCGCATGTGACCAGAATGTACCTGGGGTCATCGTTACCCCGGGCGTCAATGCGACACCAGGAGTCATCGGCATCGGGACACCAGTCATGGACATGGATACTGGTGGTGGCACCATCCCCGGCGACACCGGTACCACAATACCAGGTGAAAGAGGGAGACCGGGCGAAAACATGGATGGATGGATCTGCGTGTATTGCATCTGCTGTTGCGAAGCATTAGAAAAGGGTGGGTAGTATGGGAGATGAGACACCGGAGGAGTTGGCTCCTTCGGAGGATCAGCTGGTTTCCCCTCGTTCTGCAAGTCGTGTTGAACCCGTTCCTCACTCCCACTATCCCCACGTGAGTGTCCGTTTTGCGTCGGGGTTTTTGTCTGCGGCGGCGAGAATGTGAAGGGTGGCATGCTAGGTGTAATCGGAGGTAGTCCATGAGGCGTAATCACCCCATAATGCACAGCTGTTGCATGAGGGTATGCTCCATACTGCGGGTGACCAGGGTGATGCAGCGGGCTGTGCACGTGGGCAGGATGATGTAGGGGACTGCCCATAGGATGATGAATCGGGTGCGGATGCATAGGACTAAGGGGATGTCCTGGATGATACATCGGGCTCTGGGGATGCGCATGCGGTGAGAATATCACACCAGGAGGGAGGGTAAAGGCAGTAGGCGGGGGAAGCGAAATCGGACCCGGATGTCGGTGAGTAGATGACTGAGACGATTTTCTGCCATGACCCTGAGATCCTGCAGATGAGGATGGTTGCTCTCCAGACGGCGCCGAAAATTTCTTCTTTTCTTCCGTTTGTTTGTTTTGAGCTTTGTTAGCACGCCGCATCCCAAGTGCCCCCAGCGCTGTCGTCACATAGTCTACGGTCCCGTTAGCTTTAGTCGTCGGTATGTCTTTGTGAACTTGAGGCCTTGATACACCCCAGAGTGTGTCAGGTGTGGACGAGTTCGTATTTAGTATCGACTGAGCCAACAAAGACGTCTCGGGAGGTGTCGTGCCTCGTGGCGGTGTACCCGTCCTTGCGCGACAAGGAGAAGTTTGAGCACCTCTGCTCTCAGGAGATCCAATCCTCGAAGCGTCAGAACTGTTGCCGACGCTACCGCTTTTGAATGAGGGCGGCGAAGCGATTTTGGAAGTCGAACTCGCTGGCACATAGTGAGATCCCGATTGTGAACTTGGTGGACTAAGTGACATGGCCAGTGAAGGAAGCTTCGCGTGTCCCATTGCAGATAACGGAACCGCCGACGAAGGTATTGGCTCATCGTCTTCAAACAATGGCGCGGTGAGGTGGACACTAGACCTCTGAGACGATGTGCCCAAACCAGAATTTTGCGAGGTCGTCGAACTCATCGAAAGCCGTTGTGAATTACCCGCGCCAAACGGCTGCCGTTCCGAGCTGGCACCGAAAGAGTGTCTTTCGGATCCACTGGCGCCAAACGAAGATTTTTCAGTACCAGCAGCATTAAATGATGACTTTGCAGGACGCGAAAAGCTGGATTGTTGTTGCCCGAAGCCAAGGCTGACTGCTTCACCGAGTACATCGCCGCCCCTCGACGAAGTGGCGCTCACATTCGGCCTGCGAGAGCCTGATGAAGAGAAACTAGACGCTTGAGAGGACGCAGCGCTCAAGCTAGGTCGGGGAGATCCAAAACTGGTACCAAGTGATGTGATGGAGTCAGGAGATAATTTGACGTCATTTAGATCCGTCACCAAGGTCAAGTCGGTGGTGCCCCCCAAGGAATCCAACGCACTAAAGTTGGACCCACTGGACGACATTTTTGCAGACATAGAATGCGGTGACCCAGAAAGGGAGTGTGGCTGAGATAGGGAGTGGGTGGAATGGGAAAGGACGGGCTGTGCCATTGATCCACCTAAAGAGCTTCCGCCCAGCGATTGACATTGCGTCTGCAACAAGGTGGATGATTGAAAGTGGGATGGAACCGATGGCGTTAATGAGGGGGATTTAAATGATGAGCTGCGTTGTCGTGTGAGTAGAGGATCCAATTGGGCGGACGATAGACCCTCGGCCTGCAGGCGAGAGCGTTGAAGATCGAGATGCAACTGGGAATGGGCAAGTGTATCGAGATGGGAGTGTGGTGACCTCCCTTCGTGAGCACTCAGTAATTCGTGTCGCGTCAACGGGGAAGCCAATTGGGGCAGTGAATCATGTGGTGGAAGAAGGGAAGCCAATGGAGCCTGGGGCGAAACACTAACAAACGGGATGCCCTGTGCCGACTGCGCAAATTTGTCGTAGTGGACCTTCAACGGTCTACCATTAAATTCATACCTACCGGATTGAAAACGCGGTAAGTAAGTGGATACAGACGTCAATTGAGAGAGAATAAAGGATAGAGCAGAGTACGCTTGATCAAACGGGTGGCAGACCAGTCCAAGTGGGGCTCAAGCGGAGAAATATGAAACACGAGGAAGCAGGCGCTCTTTCGACTTACCCGTCAAACATTCGCCTTGCACGCTCTGCGCCGTCTTCGGTGACGAAGGTAACCGTGCCGAAACCCCGAGATCGGGCATCGGGGCCAAGAGCGACATCTGCGCGCGTGACAGCTCCGGCAGTACGAAAAAGATCTTTAAGATCCTGCCATTGTATGTGGAAAGGTAGCTTAAGGAAGGGGTGAGCAATACGGCAGGTAGGAAGGGAAGAGTCGCTCGGGTTTGTCGATGTGGGAAGAAAGACGTACATTACCGACAAAGAGGGTGCGCATTCCTGTCCCACCGCTGAGTAACTCACCATTGCTGGGGAGGGTTACTGTGAGGTCTGTGAGACTGCTCAAGGCGGACGAGACAGAAAAAGTAGGCCCTTGTTGCACAAAAGGTACAGAAGGGTTGGGGTATGGAGGGGCGATATTTAAATCTGCATCCAGGGCGCCCATGCGATCTGGACGAACCTCGAGGACGCGGGTTTGCCAGCAATAGCCATTGAACATGTCGATTGCGCGACCGGCATCTTCTGCGGTGGCGAGGAGGACGGTGCCGTAGCCACGTGAGCGATTATCCGGGCCAAGGGAAACGTCTGCACGAAGGACGGTGCCGGCACGGCGGAAGAGATCCTTGAGGTCCTGCCAGCGGACACGGTAGGGGAGCTTTAGAAGGATGAGAAGGGAGAGTCGGACGGGGGGGATGAGGACATACGTTTCCCACGAAGAGCTGGGTGCGGGTATCGCGGAGGGGTCTGTCGGCGGAGGCGTGGGCGGAGGTGGCCAGCTTGATGATGGCCTCGATGTCATCGTTGGTGGGGGTCGATCGGGCGGGCGGCACGGGGCCGGGAGAGGACGGGCGGCGGCTGTCGGGCTGTGGGATGCCTATGAGCGGGGTGGGATATATACGGGGGATGTGCACGCACGGAATGGGACGGGGGAGGAGAGGACATGGGTCGCGACAGGGAGCAATGTCGACGACGGTGGAGAGAAAGAGGGAAAAGAAGGTCCGGTCATGTACACGGACGCTCCACAGCGACAAAAAACAGGGTGCACACCCCCGCGCCACTTCGACATCAGACGTCATCCTCCTTTTATGGTAACTACCGTTGCCCTCCCCCGACGGTCACGCTCCCCAGGGTAGAGGGCCATCATGGGCTGCGGGCTCATTCCACTGCATTCAACAGCGTATTAAACATCATTAGCGTGCACAATCTCCATCTCCATCCACACTGCCCACATGACGAAATCAAATCTTTCCAATCATCAGGTTTTTGATCATCTCACGGCCCGTGATGCGCGCGGTGTGGTATAACGTTGGAACATCCAGCGTCGACGAAAACGTGTCCGCAAACCCAAACGGTAGCATGAGCGGGATCCAACCTGCAGCACCCGTCACCTACAGCTCTCGAAATCCGCAATCACACTCACCTCGCGCATACTCCATTGCAAAACAGCCTTCGTGCATCTTGTACTGCTTCGCAGTCCCTCTCGGAAGCAAGTGCACGTCTCCCGGCTTGTACTTTTCCATCTCGAGAGCGCCCGGTCTGAATGCCCACTGCTCCCCGGCGAGAATATGAAAGTAGTCATCCGCAGTATGCAACCCCGTGTGTCCCTCGGTTCCGAGGGGTGTGCCGAAGATGATAAGGTATTCGGTAATGGATGCATGGATAATGTACATGGCACCCATAGCACCCCCGGCATTGTTGAACACCCACTCGGAGGCATTCGAGTTCAACGCGATTTGGTTAGACGGTTGCGGGAACGTAGAAGTGAGGTTCGTAAGTATGCGTTGGATCATCCCCTCCGTGTTATCAGGGGATGCGGCAATGGCTTCGCGTGCTAGCTCATGCAAGAAAGGCGGGTCTAGCACATACCACCGATCCTTCGACAAGCTTCAGTGGCGGTGGAAGCTAAAATGATAGTTCGCTCACCTTGATCGAATCCAACCAACTACATGCGAAATAGAGGACTCCAAGGACCAGAGCTCTCAACGTCCATTTTTTGAAGCAATTCGTCGAGGACCCGCAAGACTTGGAGGCTTGGGTGTTGGAACTTGACTTGGTCATGGAGTCCTGTTGAAATCAACGGTTCGACTTCGGAAATATTATAGCGGTCACAAATGTCACGAGGTGTCACGCGGTCATGTAACAGCCGGACGAAAACATTGTTTTCGCGACCATAACTGACCTTATTACAGCCACTGAAATATACTACCGTGCGTACACTTGACTTGACTTGGATGCGTAGGTAAACCCTGTAGGGGGCGAACTGGAGTTTCACGAAAACGAGTCTCAGGTACTTCACATTCAACAGTTTCGTACTTTGATTCACGCCTGTGTTCCTCGAAGAAAAGATGCCATTGTCAGGAAAATAAAGGAAATGAATAAGTACTATATAATACAATACAACATCCTACACCGTAAAGAAAGGAGCAATATAGACATAAAACAACTAAATCTCTTGCGTCTCCTTTTTGCCCTTGGAAGATTTGCTGGGCAACAATTCCGGGTTGATAAATGGTACAACACCACCCTGTGAGATGACGACGTCTCCAAGTAGTTTGTTTAGCCTGAACGGACGTCAGTCGACAACTCGGAAGTGCGGGCCGGATGACGCTTACTCCTCGTCATTCCGAATGGCCAGTTGCAAGTGCCGTGGCACAATACGTTGTTTCTTGTTGTCCCGTGCTGCATTCCCTGCCAACTCCAGAATTTCGGCAGCAAGATATTCAAGAACGGCAGCGAGGTATACTGTGCGGCACTTCAGCGACTTCCATGCACAACATCGGAATTCTGAACTTACCAGGTGCACCGTTTCCTATGCGCTGTGCGTAGTTGCCCTTCTTCAAGAGACGGTGTACACGACCGACAGGGAATTGAAGGCCAGCTTTTGCGGAACGGGACTGGGACTTGGACTTGGATTCACCGGAAGCCTTGCCACCGGACTTTGCTTTCCCACCTTTGCCAGACATTGTGAATAAGAGAGGATTGAGCGGGAGGACTTGAGCGACTAGAGGGCGAATTAGGGACGCCGAAAATGTGTCCCATCTGTTTTATACCCACGGAGCGGTGGGGAGAAAATAAGGTTTGCGATCAACAAAGACGCGACGCGTCGGTGTGGATGCCAAACACGACCACACGCGTCTCGGAGGTATATAATTCGGCGCGCCGTTCCCGATTCCACACATATACCTGCGTGCTCCTTGTTCCTCTCCGCCGATCCAACACATTCGCCATGGTCGCCACACCTTCCACCGCCTCCAAAGCCCCAGCCAAGGTGGCATCTGGCAAGGCCAGCAAAAAAGCTGCCAAGACGTCCAGTGCCCCTCCTGCAGAGGGCGAAAAGAAAAAGCGGCGCAAGATCCGCAAAGAGACTTATGCTTCGTACATTTACAAGGGTGTGTCTCTTGTTTCGAGTGTTCGCATTTCCTCATCGTCCCTTTAGTGTTGAAACAAGTACACCCTGACACCGGTATCTCTAACAAGGCTATGGCCATCCTCAATTCCTTTGTAAACGACATATTTGAGCGGGTAGCTACGGAAGCATCCAGTAAGTCTTGCCAACGTCCGCATTGGTACATCAAGCCCATTCATCCTTGAAAGAATTGGCTTCGTATTCCAAAAAATCAACCATTGCATCACGAGAGATACAAACGGCAGTGCGCCTGATTCTACCTGGTGAGCTCGCCAAGCACGCTATCTCTGAGGGAACGAAAAGTGTAACAAAGGTACGTCTACTCGATCGTGTCCCAAATAACTTGGGCTCTAATCGTTCTCCAGTTTTCGACATCAGCTGCTAAATAAGCGGCCTGCATATCTTTTTCATATTTGCCATGAACTCCGCGTTGTTGTATACTAGTTTGTAATGCTTATTAGATCTGTTAATCGATCTTTATTATCTTTCAAGTGATCATCTCGGTCATCATCCATTCTTGAACCATACCAGGGCAAGGCACCATCTTAGGAAAGCCAAAAAGATCTCAGTGCTTCAAACCATCTCAATAAAGACTTCACTGCCGCTCATTGACTGGCGCCACAAACAATTAAATATGTTGCACATGTTTGGCGTTGTGAAACGTCTCGAGAGTCCGCCACGCAATCATGGGAAAAGTCTTCTGTAATTTTTATTGTTTACCAGTTCGCTTTCTCATTGCCGACTTTCCACTATTTCCAGAACATCATTCTCAGATCCATCTTGTCATGGCAGAGCGTGTCCTGATGGTCATCAAACGCGGAGTCGCGACTCGCGGACACATCCAGCGTGCTCGCGACTGAAACCAACGAATAGTACCCGTAATTCAAAACATCCTTGTGGGTCGGTAGGCTTACCCACGTTCAGGGATCGCGACAAAGTCTAGACGCGATATCTAGCAAGATCATCCTCCCCGCGAGTTTCGGCGTTGAGAAGCACAGTGATTGCCGAACGGACCTCTTATTGGCAAGTCATCAAGACGGCCACCCGCGGGCTTCAGGGCTGTTGAGTTGACCTGCGGATTCAATTTACTACAGGCGCTCCGCCTTACCCGAGGACTCTGAGTGCCTATTTCCGTTCGCAGTCTGCGACAACAATTCTCGCATTACGCCGGTTCATCGAAACAGCACTATTCCCGATCGGGTCCGAGCTCGTGCTTCAATGGACCTTTTGGCAGGCACAGGCGTTATTCTTGATCACTCTTCCTTCGGATCCAGGACTGATATCACGGCGGAATCCGGCCAAGCGAAACTTGAACTGCAGCCAATCGAAGGAGAACTAAATTTACTTGATATACGACCTACGGACGCACCGTGAGTACTCGCAGGCTCCTAACGGGACACTGCTCATGGTTGCTTCCGAGATGACATCATTCAGGTCGACCTGATTAGGGTGATTGTTCGATAAGCAGTCGTCGTGTGGTACGTGCGCACAAGCCGCTATCCCATCACAGGAATCAGTTCGTGCTGTCATACTGACGGAGTTTTTTTGATGCGTCAACTGACCCAGGATCATCATCTGAGGCCTTACTGCGCCCAACATCAATTGGCCTACGACTTAACTCCTAGTGGCAAGGGAGGCAAGCCACAATTGGCATTAGCCCTCCAATTGAATTCTAATTGACGCGGCAAGGGCTCATCCGTACGTACAGGATCTACCGAGATGTGTCCGCGAAAATGCATCCTTCTGGGTCCGAGACAGCTGCCGACATCAATTTTCCATTGTCTGGGAGACACGAATGTCACGTTTGGCTGCATATCGTGGTTGACAGCTGTCCTCGTGTCTCCAATTCATTCGGTTCAAACTTCGTTTGACTGCTTTCTCACGATATGATCAGCTGGTTTCCATCTGAATGTGAGTACCGTACTATCTCGTCGAGGACTCCCGTGGATCATGTGTCTCAGCGTCCGCAAGCCCGTGCCACAAGGAGACGGATCTCCACCCAACGCGTATGCTCCCCATTTTACACCCCTCGCTTCCTTCAGGACCGCAGTGTGGTACGGTTGTTGACTTGCTACAGCGCCGACCGGGTATTCGGTCTGACAAGTCACGTTTTACATCAACAAATTGAAAAGAAAAAAAAAAGAAAAACATTTCCATTTTTCCCCCGGATCGGATTCGCCTTTGTACTTTTTTATTGCAAATGCGACTCCACTAGTGCGCCGCCAGGTGTCTGTGCCATCGGAGGTCCGAAAAGCCGGTCAGTGTGCCCTATTTTATGATGCCCCCTCTCCGCAAGATTGAGCACGTCCCTTTAAAATTCCTTAATCGTTCCCTTTCCCACTGTTTTAAAAAGATCGTGTCTCGTTCAAATCTTCGCGGGAGAAGAAGAAGCTTGGGTTGCTGGCTAGATCCGTTCACACGTCGGAACGCCGTCGTTTCACTTATTCCGAATCGATTCACAGGTACGACAGCGTTTAGCTAACTAATTATTCCTACCCTTGGAGTGGTCGACGAGTTGGGAAACGTGCACTGGCTGGCTGGCCTCGAAAGAAGTTAAGCTTGGCGTCCTTCAGCCACAGTGACGATCGATGACCTCACGGTACGTTAGATATGCTCCACTGGCTCACACGGTTGAGTAATGCTGCAGGCTGCCCAAGGACATAAGCATTATCAGGAATGGCAAGCTTTACACGAGTAGTATTACATGCAACTCGAACGCCAGGTCAAGTCAACATAAAGAAGCAATGCTATAAGTAACTTAGGGGTAATGAAACGTCCAAAGTCTAGTGGATGTGCGAAAAAATGGGAAATATCGTGAGAAGACGTCGTATCATGGGCTAATCATGACCTTGAGGACCATGTTTCCGTCCTCGTCCTTGCCACGAGCTAATAGCTCGAAGGCACGTGCTGCATCGTCTAGATTTAGACGGTGCGTCACCAACTTGCTGATATTCTGCAGCTTCCCTGAAGCGAGGAGAGCAAGAGCTTCGGGGTACGTGTTGGCGTAGCGGAAGGACCCCTGGATGTCGACCTCCCGGAGGGCAGCCTCTGACAGGGGTAACATAATATTCCGGGTGCCCATCCCGACAAGCATCACTTTGCCACCCGTAACGGCAGCCTGTTGACACCCTGGATAAGCGAGCTATTCGCTCCGATCAACGACTATTATGCTTACGTGTATTGACATTTGAATGCACGGTTCGGTTCCAGTGCATTCGAAGACGATGTCAAAGCCATCGGGGACTTGAAATGTTGCCAACGCTTCCGACACGTTTTCTTTGGCGTTTTGAAGTTGTTCCTCGTACGTTTTAGCCTTTTGCACGACAGGCAAGCAATGTGTTTGTGAGGCGAATCCGTTGGCTTTGGCGAATTCTAACCGTTGCCGGTTAATGTCGATGGCCATGACCTGGGAAGCACCATGTGATTTTGCGAGTGCACACGCGAGGATGCCGATAGTGCCAACACCGAAGACGAGGATGCGCTGGCCTTTACGAAGACCCGCGCGCCGGCTGGCGTGTATTAGGACGGAAAGTGGTTCGGCTAACGCAGCTTCCTCGAAGGAGCAGTTATCCGGAATGCTGTGAGAGGGGATGAGAGGGGCAAGGGATATGAGACAATGACTCACGGATGGAGGACGTGTGCGGGATGGTTCATGCGATCTTGGAGGGTGCCGTCGAGGTGGGGGAAAGTTTTTGCGCTGCTGGCGAAACGGAGGCTCTTGCAGAGGTTGTAGCGGCCTGACTGACAAAAATCGCAGTGCTGGCACATGACACCTGCCTCGATGGCGACGCGCTGGCCAGGGAAAAGATTTTTGACACCGGGACCAACCGAGACAATGACACCAGCGGACTCGTGGCCGAGGACAAGGGGTGCCTGTATGGCAAAGTCGCCATTGCGGCCCTCGAGGTAATAGTGGACTGGAAAGGACGCGTGTCAGGCGCGAGACGGGAGTGGAGGGGGACACATACGGTCGCTGCCGCAGAGGCCGGTCGCGCGTGGGGCGACCTGGGCATGGTTGTACTGAGGGGGCCATATGGGACGCTCCTCGAGACGGAGATCCTTGGGACCGTGGAGGACGGCGGCGCGGTGGGTGAGACGCTGAGCGGGGGACATGGGGGTTGATGACGAGGGAGAGGCATCGAGATATGCCCTCGTCTTATAGGGTCTGGAGAAGAGTGTATCTGAAGAGTTGCGGGCAGTTGAGACTTGCATCTAAGATTTGGTCGGGCCGTCGTCCGAGGCAGGATGACATAAAGCTGTCACGGAGTGTCACGCGTCACCAGACTTCTTCTCGCCAACTCCCGATTTCAATTCGACCAATTTATTGTCGCCCGTTTTGGCACTCGCCCGGCCTCTTCCGTGTCCGACTCCGCACTTATTTTCTCCATTTTCTGTCGTTATTTTCGTCATACACTCATATGTCGCTCCTCGGAACATCGGCCCTGTGCCGATCAGTGGGGTAGATCACTCCGTCTCCCTGCAAGCTCTACATGAATTTAAGCACGCCTTCCGGGTGCGACCGCTCGCTCCTCGCCTCATGGATCCCACACCCGCCATCCCATCCATCTCCCTCTTCAACCTCTCTGGCCAGCACGTCTTGATCACCGGTGCTACTCGAGGTAACGTACTTATTACGCTGCGCAAATAACCCATTGACCCTTTTTTACCCTTCCCCATTTATTTATCCCCCCCTGATCCGGGCCCTTGTTCTATTAATCAAGGCATTGGTGCTGCATGCGCTGTCGCTCTTGCCCAGGCCGGCGCTTCTAAGATCTGTCTAGTACAGAGACTACATCCGTCAGGCAGCGAGCCGAACACTGCTACCGCGGATGCCATACGCGCCGTGGGTGCCAAAGCCGAGATCGTTTATTGCGACCTTGCCGACCTCGACGCCGTCCGTCAACTCTTCCCGAGGGCACTCGGCGTCATGGACGGAAACGTTCACGTCCTCGTCAACTGCGCAGGCATACAGCGGAGGTCTCCCAGCACCGATTTCTCAGAGAGCGATTGGGACGATGTCCGTCAATTCTTACCTCAGATCCATATCCACTTCCATTTTCCCGCCTTTCATCTAACTATATATCTTTGCTCTCTTCTGATTGTTCGGCTTCTGCTGTAGGTCATCAATATCAACCTTAAAGTGGCTTGGCTGCTTTCGCAGGCGGCTGGGCGTCACATGGTTCCATTACGCAGGGGGAAGATCATCAACTTTTGTTCTCTCCTTACCTTTCAAGGTGGTGTCACCGTCCCCGCCTACGCCTCTGCCAAAGGCGCTCTCGGTCAGCTCACCAAAGCTCTCAGCAACGAGTGGAGTCAGCACAACGTACAAGTGAATGCGATCTGCCCCGGCTACATTACCACAGACATGTGAGCTATCTTTGATATCGCAATATTTACACCCGTCTTGGATGGATATAGTCGATGTCTTGGATTTTCACAGGTTGATGGAATTGGGGTTGCCGCTATCAAGTGGCCGAACAGCCGGAATACATCTTTGTATTGGGGACCTTACATCTCCGCTGAATCGCTTCCCTTCCTAGGAATCAGCGGCTCTTGGCGGACGAAACGCGGTTCAGGCAGATCTCGGAGCGAATCCCGGCTGGGAGATGGGGTGAACCTAAAGATTTTGCAGGACCCATCGTTTTTCTCGCGAGTAACGCGAGTCAATATGTTTGTGGAGAGTTATTGGTGGTTGACGGCGTAAGTCATTTCATTGAATCTACTCCGACGATAAATTACAGCGATCATGATAAATCATTCTTATTCAGGGTTGGATGGGTCGGTGATCTGGTGGTATTGAATTCGCAACTGTGTTCTCAACGCAAACAATGAGCTGCGGTCTGATAAATACTCGATAAACCACGATGCCTGTGATGTTCTGCTTGACGTACATGCTCTTATCGTTCCGTGTTAGCTCGGAAGGTCAGATGACCGGAAAAAAAAATCAAATTTCCCTAATAGAGGGATGGCTCTCTTGCCAGTAATGGTCTAGTTCAGGGTACGTGAGCCACGACGTCTTTTTTGTTTGGTCGGCCGCTTAAATCGGTCCTCGACCCGCAGCAGCAGGCAGTTCAAGTCCTGAGGAGTTTATAGGTTTCCTGGTCTGCGTTTGAATGCTTACCACGCTTTTGGGGTGGGTCATGAGTCTTTTCGGTACGGCCCGCGCATTCCGAGTGAGAGAACGCCCATGGGCGCACGAAACCGACTGCGATGCTAGTCATGGAAGAAACGGACCGAATACATCAGCCAGGTAACCTCGAAGTGGCGTTGTCAGTCGAACAACAACTAACTATGTACCTAGTCACTGAGCCGCTTCGAATGATGAGTTCCCCGTAATGGAATGCGGCCTTCTTTCCACACGCAGGCATGTTTACACAACATCAATTGCTTCTCGCGTGCTCTCCCATATTTGCTGGTCCGGATCGATTTTGATCGGGCAGTGTTAGCCGCGTGTTTTTCTGCAGTACTTGGTGTTAGCGAAATAAGTGGTTCATGACAGACATGACACGGTCGCAGCAGGTCAGCGAACCCGTCTTTCGCCGGAGCAACCCTCCTTCCAAAGAAGGAACTCATGCATGTTTCCGTCGCTCCAATGGGGATGACCGAACGCCCTAATCAACTGTTGGCCGCCGTTCCAGGAATGAATAGAAAACTGCAGATAAGAATTCGGAGTATTTACAGACGTAGAGAAGGTTCGGCCCTATGATAAAAAGGTACGAGTTCTGTCGTGGGTCCATCATGTATTTCGTGGCCTAGTGCGGCGGGACCCGGCTTTCTCTGGGTGTAAGTGGTGCCGGTGAGAATCGAGGGCACGGAGGACCGCATGGAACCGCGATTTCAAAAGGCGGTCTACCGTGTTCGGCCTAGAGGCGCGAAACGGGGATTCCATTCAGAGACGTCTTGGTGCGACGATGGAACTATACTCGGTAAAACCTCTGGCGTTGTTCCATTTGAGATGTTCACTTGTCCTACTAGCGTACGTGCTAGTAGCCGCAGCTTACTAGTTTCTGTTGCGTAAACAGTTTGGCTGCATCATCGTCAGTAACGGCTATCGAATCAAGCTTAACTGCTATCTCCCGTATAACGACGTATGGAAACACGCCTCGAATGGAATAGTCCCGTCAGACCGGACACCACCGCACGGTGCTGGATTCAATTCTCATCAACCCACGTGTTGGTGGCACGTACACCCCCATCGCCTAAAAGACGAGGCCAGTTATCATGTGGTTCGCCATCGGTGGGCTCATTCACATTCAAGTTGGCATGTGCACTCGAGCTCGTCAGCGGACCGCCTCAGAGGGTAATCGGCAAGCGAGGAAAAAAGGAACGACCGCGGGGATGTAATGTAGTGATACGTGGTATCGCAAAAAGGTGTGGAAAACTGTCACAGGACGACTGACAGCGCAAAACGCTGGGAATTATCAAGTCGGCACAGTGAGTGATCAGTCTGCGATGGGCAAGTTGTTTACCCTCCGAAACTCATCTGCTACACTACGCTCCCTTTTCGTTTTTCGGAAAAGTAGCAGGTTACCGACTAACGCCCGCCACCTTGGCGAATGTGCGTGGAAGTCATTTCGGGATATGGTAATGATCTCTGGTATCGAGTCTGGCGGGAACTCTATTTTACTGAATGCCCTACGCCGTGCTGACTGAGTCGTCTATTGAGAAGGTTGAGCGGCACTACATGGCCACTGGCGGTTATAGCGCTGTTTACTGGTTTGTATTTAACTCAGTTAATTTCTGCAGCAGTTGGGTGTCCCAAAATATGCACTGTGTGTCATCCGACGTCGCACCCGGTCGATGCAGGAGCGGATCGCGTGTATGTGCCTCTGTGAGCTAATGGGAAGCTCAAAGAGCGGAGCCTTCGAAGTTCGCATCGCATGTACGTATGCAACACGACAAGCCCGAGACTGAAGGAGTTCGCTATTCGAGTGGACGCCATATCCTGAACTAGCGCTAAGCGTTCACTGCCATCTCCTATCTTACGTTTGGGAATACCGCGGCTGGATCATGATCGTTCTCTGTTGTCTAGGCAAGGAGATTTCCAGTCCATCACAACACGAGATTGGCAAGTTGGGCCCAGTCTACGGGAAACTCAAGCGTCCGTGCAAGCTGATCCACGTTGCGCGATGTACGGCCCTTTGGATCGAGCCAACCGAGTTGGGCTATCGATATCGAACGTTTATGCAGAAGGAAAGAACGCTCCAGATCATGGCAGCCTGTGCGTCAGGCGGAAATGACTCGCGGTTGGTTCATATTTGGAGACGGGGTGCATGGAGCAAGGCGTACAGGAAGGCACTGAGCTCCACTTTCATCTCTGATCAGGACTCCTCGAGAATCGATGCCATGTTAAGCGGCGACTACTAGGGTTGTAAGTCGCCAGTCGTTCGATCACCAACCTCGATGCAGAGCCTCGCTGAGGCGATCTCGTCTTCACTTCTCCGTTATCTTGAGGACTGTTTCGTCGAAGGGTAAAGTTAGCGTTTTCAACTCTATTCGAGGGTGATTTAGCGGGCTTGTGGCGAGCACAGCTTGAAATCCTCGTGTCTGCTGACCGGAGGTGTGCGCGTTTCTCTCCACGTTTGAGAGTGCAGTCTACGTTGGCGAGGGCTGATTGCAATCACGTTGACTACGTGCCTTGCGGCTGATAACATCTTGGTATATGCACCGCCCGAATCTAGAAGAAGTTTGTCGACTGATCGATTTCGATATGACAGGGTGACAGAAATGAGTGCACTGAGGCGTCGTGGACGGACCGGTTGTCAAGGCTGCTCCGGGCCGGTAGCAACACATGCTTGAGGCGTTTCACGGTGTCACTGCCGCGCCACACGAGCTTGTTCGCCCGCTCTCGCTCCGAAATGTCAACTCGCTACGTATATTCGACACGCTTCGAGGTCGAGTCGAGGTCGAGTCTTGACGGAAGGCGGAAGTTTGAAACAGTACAAACCTCCGGTGGCCATCTTCCCCCACTTGGTGGTTTCCTCCTCTCCGCATCGAGATTTGGTCACCGAGATCTTGAGTAGGTTTGATTGCATCAATCCTCGAAGAATAAACTTCCATCTGTGTTCAGCCCCCATACTAGAGTACGTGTACACCAATCAACGGATCAGTGAACTCGGTACTGGGTCTAGGTCATGATTTTTAGGCTCGCCAGCCACCGTGCGGGATAATGACAGCAAGCATTTCTCTCAGGTCCAAGGTCGATCGACGAATTTCGACGATGGGAGTCCTTGAAGTCATTTGGACCGCAGTGATTCTTCTAGTTCGTCTAAATTGATATTTCTTCTTTAGGTTCTATATCTGCCATTCTTGATATTCTAGGTTGGTCTGCGACTGAGACGAACTCGCGGACGACTGCAAGAAGCTACCTCTTCTTATCGTTCCATTTTCTTTTTTTCTTTTTCTTTCACCGCCAGAATTGCACTTACAAATCCAGTATGTGGGATGTCTCCGTTTTCTCTTCTTCTCTCTGTATTATTCTCTCTTCCTAGGCATCGCAGGAAGTACGAGTCTACAGAACAGGCTTATCATGCTGAGTGGACAACCTTTTGTAGCTGTTGAGGGCAGGTCGAGGCGACCATGAGGGAAGTGCGTCTGGTTCTACCTCGGGCAGAAAACACGCCCACTGTTCGAATATCATGCAGTTAGAAGGCCTATTCTTCGAGCTAATCGGCCGAGTCGTCAGCGAGTCGAAAATCAAGCTTATGCTTCCTCTCAGCTTCAACTCGGACAAGGGTGTCGGTGCGCGTGCCGTCTTGCGATCATGTTGCATGTTGCTGTTTCTGATCGGATGCCAGACATGAAGCTGGTCGACGATGCCATCGAACTGACTTTTTATCCAAAAGTGAAGATGATCTTCCCTCCTAGGTGATCTTGTATTTTGTACTCGGCAAATAATATCCACCTAAGCTCCTACGCCGTTTTTTTCTCTGACCCGGCCGACGACGAGCCATTCGACGTATTGTTTCGCAGCAAGTGTATGGGGGCCTTGCGTGTGCGTCTTTTTCTCCATCTGCCGCCGCCGACCGACCCGTGGGCGCCGTCTTAGTCATCCTTAGCTCGTTCGTACACGACCCCACAAAGTTTGACCTCTGTCCCGATTCATGACATTCGCTCCCCACCCCAACGAAGCGTCCTTTTTCCTCTAAGAATCTAGTTTCCGCCATAGAAACATGCCGCCTGAGAACCGGCATGTTCTACCAATTTCTTGACATAATCAGCGAGATAAACCCAGTTGCCCGTAGTCGAGCCTCAGGCACTTGGACCTGGCTTCAACGACGTACTCTGCTAGAGTTTTTCGATGGTCCACCCCAGTAACTCATGTAGCATAGTCACGACCACATATTACTGAGGAATAAAGCTTTTCCGTTTTCTAAACCAAAACAGGGTACTTGCGTCCGGAAAGTTCTTAGGCACTCAACAATCCTGCTACATAATGAATCGTTGTCTCGAACACACTGGGGGGAGGTGTCAAAACTTCACTGACGGCACGGACAAAGGCATCTTACCTGACTGGCTTCCGCGAAACGTCAAAGTTCACCTTGGTGATGCGACCAACTGCTACATTGAACATGTCATTCAATCCAATGAACCACGAAAAGCACACACATCAGAAATCCGAAAACTGTAACCTGGATAGAATACACCTAGGGTATCCACAATTAAATGCAACCGCCTCACCCGTTTCTATTGTCCAAATACGACTCCGAGTTTTCTGGATGATCTTCACACGTTTCTTCTCTAAGAGTGCCTTCCAGAGGGTTGGGAATCGCGCATTCGCAAGCCGCTTGGACTGACGATAGTGACATTCAACTTGACGATCTCGCCAGTGGAATTTGGAATCCGGGAGTCGGACTGGGACGCGAGAAATGTCGCGAACGACTCGGATGCTACTGCCAATTACATAAGACCGCCCATAAGAATTTGGATGCCCCTTTCTTAGCTGATGGACCATATTCCTCGTTTTTGAACTGTTCCGAATTCTTGCGATCTGGGATCGCTGCCCCTGATCTTATTGTATGTTCTACGCTTTCTGTGCCGTCTTTTCTTGTCAAATTTTTAGTACTACCTCAAGCCAACGTTCACCAAGTTGATATGCTTTGCATCCCTATTCTCGGGCTGGTCTGTCAAATTTTGTCCCTTCACTCCCCTTGTGTATGGGGAGGGAGGGGGGTTGCTGCTTTTTTTTGATACTGTAGTGTCGCATATGCAAGTCTCCTCGTGTAAGAAGCTACTCGATTGATAAGGATCGTTTTAGTGAGGACTTGTGAGGTCCGACCATGCTTTGCAACCAATCATCGCACGCTTGATGCGGCCAAAAGGACTTAGGATCGGAACAGCTTATCGGGTTTAAATTTATTTACACGAATCTAATTGACCTACGCTAACCTTGGGCGCGAGTGACCGCCAGCGCTCGCCACCTCCTATTTTGGCTATGACGTCATACCCCTGGCGAGATATTCAGTCACAGACGGACCTAGTTACCCTTCTTCAGATCGGTTCCTGTTGTCAACTCAGATAAGGGCCAATTAGTTTTCAATCATAACCCAACGCGCCGTGATTATTCGCAAACTCGGACTGACTCCTACGCCATTATCAATCGAGGATACCTCCCAAACGAATCTATCTCCTCCTTCCTAATGTATTCCTCAAGCATCCCCCAATCACTTTGCACAGACATTCGCAAAGAGCGCCGCTGGCGGTTAAACCTTAGTCGAAGAGCATCATCTAGATGTGGTGAATCGAAACAGAATAACTTGGTCCACGATGAGATCATGTCCCAACTCTAAGAGGCAACGATCGATCCGTGCGAAGCGGGCAGTCACGGTGATGGTTTGACTCATTCAGAAGATATGTTACTCGGAGTCTTAAGTAAGCTTTGTCCAGATACTTGCAACGAACGCTTCAATGTTTATCTACGTGTAGTGCACTACCAAGTGTGGTATATTCAAATGTGATCATGTTCTAGCAATGTAACTGCTCAGGCCCCTGCCAGTTTTTGGAGTACGGAGAATTCTTTATGACCAGTTGCTTTGCACAGTGAGTAGAACCGAGAGTTGATGTTTGCCAGAAGGATCGCTGGGCGATCGAACTCGACAATGCGACCTTGATCGAGGAGCATTACCTACGGACATTTAGTGAATCGAAAGAGAATAACTCAACATACGAGGGAACTTACACGATCGTAATCAATGACAGTACGAAGTCGATGTGCTATCGTCAGTATCGTGCTCGAAGCAAACTCTCTGCCATGTTACGTGTGATGACCTACAGAAAATTGAACTAGAAAAAGTACGCACTGTCGAATAGTTTTGCTGATAAGTTCATCGGTTGCATAATCGACGCTCGCGGTGGCCTGCAAATATATGACCATCAGATACATGTTCCTCGTTTCATCAACTGAAAA